>PIJE02000877.1:30000-37500 GCA_002895965.2 Coryphaenoides rupestris
TGTCAATTCAGAGTTTCCCTCGCCCTCGGTCTAACTTGACCTACCGTCCCGAGGGGTACACACGTATTGTGTGTAAAAATACTTAGAAGCACTTCGTGGTTAAGTACAGGGTGCAAAATGTGAAGGGTCTGAGACGCCTTGATTGACACTTGAGACCCCCTGAAAGCCTCAACAGCAAAAGCTTTTGGGGAAAAAAATTATGTGTCACTTGGAATTGTCACTCAAGATTTTCGGACACGGTCGTCATCAACCACTGCCGAGACAGAGGTCCACACACACACACACACACACACACACACACACACACACACACACACACACACACACGCAAGCATAGAATGTTCACAAGCTGGTTGGCTGTGACCGGCAAAAACATCGGGTTTTGGTTAGGATCCTGTTTTTCTATTTTAGTCAGAAGGGTGACAAAATGTTTCAATCGCCTCCGGCCTTGTATTTCACACGCTGGTTAAGCATTATGAGCGCGTCCATAAAGTACTTTGTCTCCCTTCACAGGCTGTTGGGAGCTGTCTCATCTCCCCCCCCCCCCACTCCATTTTGCATTATTTTTTGAATGGCTTTCAAAGATCTGTGGCGTCTTCTTCAACTTTTTCAAAGCGGCTAAGATCTCCCCATCGAGCGAGGCCCTTCAGATGAGAGCGGACCAGCCGCACTCCAGAAGAAACTATCCACTGTTGTAGTGGCGGAGGAGTGCGAGGGGAAACGGAGAGATTCGGTCGAGAAAGTCACGAAAGCTCTCCGTTTTAAAGCCAGACGTTCGTCTAAGGGCGGCACACTGAGCATGCCGAGAGTCGTCTACTCCCTTCTACTTTAAAGATAAAGGGGAAGAAAAAAACAACCCTTGCATAATGTCGTGGTGGATGACATGCTGGGAAAGCCGTATCGCTCTCAGATTCATGTTTTACATTGTGAATAATACTAGAACAGAACGGCGCTCTTAGCAAGATAATTAATATGAAAACATTTCAAGTACGTTTTAAAATGCGAAGCGAGAGAGTTCTATCTTCTTCTCTTCTTCTGGAAAGCTGTCACATTTAATATATAGTGTGACATCCAATGTGGATAATGGATGGACTATTTAATTCAACACAATAGAGGTAGACTAGATACATTACAACTTGAGCCGTGTGTGTGTGTGTGTGTGTGTGTGTGCACGTTGACTCTATTCTGTTTTTAAATAGTTTTAAAGAATGTGTGTCTATATAGATGAACACCAGCTATCTCAATGGGACATGTGAAAAAAATGTGAAATACCCAATTTTAATTTCAGCAAAGCGTTTATAAAACAAATCAGATTTTGTCGAATTACTTTTTTTGCCGCTTCACCAGTTGAATACACTGACAGAGATAACTTTTTGGGGTATTTCTTTTCGCAGCAAGAATGCGTACAATGCTTAAAGGTCATTTTTCCATATCAATGCAGCGCAGGCGTGGTTGGTGTATATTTCCGTGGCAAACTGCATCTAATTAGGTGAATTACAAATGTCTTTATGCGCACCACCCTTTATTCGTTCCAAAACCCAATGCTGTGGCCTCCCACCCGATCTCATTGAGTTGATGCTCTTCATTGAGGACTCATTTATGAACACCCCCCTCTCTCTCGCTCGCTGCCTTTCATTCAGTGTCTTCCGATGTTAATTAATTGGGAATATGCAAGCATCACAATGTCTTTGAAACTAAAAGGTTGACTGTTTTTTGGTTGAATGTTTGCACCTGAAAGCCTCTTTGTATACGTTGAAATCGGGTTCATCGCTCCCGAACCGCAAAACCTTTTAAAGCGGAAGCTGTGTATTTTATTTATTTATTTGTTTTTTTTAAATGAAAGAGAGACCTTGGAACGGAAAGGCACTTACCTGGATTGTTCTGACACACACACACACACACACACACACACACACACACACACACACACGCACACGCACACACACAGACACGTGTGCAATGTTGCCTGGACCTTTCCAATTTTCGCAGCAGTGTCTGTCTAATGAACTCTGTATAAAATCCCTTCCCGTACGTGTCCTCACTTTAATGTGCTGCACACGCATGCATGCCTGTGAGACACCACACTGCGGCCCCCCACAGAGGGCCGCAGTGTACAGAGGGGCAGGAGGCGTGATAGAGCGAGCCAGCCAGCCAGTGAGTGAGTGGGAGAGAGTGAGTGAGTGAGTGGGAGAGAGAGGGAGAGAGAGAGAGCATGTAACACGCTCTGTAATAATAACTAGTCCTAATTAAGACCGAGGGGGATAGGGGAGAGTTATTAGACATAAGCAAGTTTAGCAGATCCAGAGAACGAAGACACGGCTGTGTCTGTGTGCATGGGCAGTGTGTGTCTGTGTGTGTGGTGTGTGTGTGTGTGTGTGTCTGTGTGTGTGTGCCCCTATGTGCTTTGTGTTTATGCATTTTTCTCTATATTAATGCTTGTGAGCTAATGGTTTTGTCCACTGATGTGCAGCATAGAGAGCTAGAGAGCGAGAGAGAGAGAGAGAGAGATGGAGTTAGCTAGAACTTGCCATCATTGTGTTTGAGTTGTGTTTGTTTGTTGTGTGTGTGTGTGTGTGTGTGTGTCTGTGTGTGTGTGTCTGTGTGAAAGGTGTGCCCCTATGTGCTTTGTGTTTATGCATTTTTCTTTATATTAATGCTTGTGAGCTAATGGTTTTGTCCATGGATGTGCAGCATAGAGACACAGATAAAGAGAGAGAGAGAGAGAGCGAGAGAGAGAGAGATGCAGTTAGCTAGAACTTGCCATCATTGTGTTTGAGTTGTATTTGTGTGTGTGTGTGCGTGTGTGTGCATGTGTGTGTGTGTGCACATGCGTCACTGTGCACACTAAGTGCTCGCATTCCCTCTGAACAACTCAACTGTTATATTAATTTGTATGCAGAGCTGAGGAGATCCCCCCACTCGTCTCGTAGCTCATTACAAACGCTCACAAACACATTATTATCAATCTCGTCTTAACTGCGGCTTTTAGAATACCGCAGCACATACGCACACACAGCAAATTATACCTTTTTTCACAAACAAGTATGAGTATAATAAAGTCTGTAGCCATCCGTTTCTTTTAATAGAGAAAAAGCTCTGCAGAAAATGTTTAAGAAAATGTCTTATCTGAGCTACTGGTGTGTTTGTGTTTTAGTGTTTCGGTCATCTAGGGTCAGATATATTAAAGCCTCCACACACATCGACACACACACACACACACACACACACATTAAACACAGTAACAAATACACCACCTCATAATGAAAATGGATGAGGATAATAAATTGAGTATTTAATCGTCGATAATGGAGGCAAAATGGATCATTTAGAACATTACGTCTCGTTATTTCCCTCGTTTTACTTTCTGCTTTCTCAAATCCTGTGGCGTTGGTTTTCAGCATTTAAAGACTCTCTCCGAGCGTGGCTGGGCCCACACACCTCCAGGTCCGGTGAACTCTGTCCGTTTGCGGTTGTTGTCACGATTATTCTGCTCACGGCTTCCACATTACGCAACCGCCCGTTGCATTTTCAAATGCTCCGCTGTTACACAACCACGGGAAACCCGACCGGGGGGGGGGGCCGGCTGGGAAACAGAAGGCCGTCTCCATATCAACGTTGATGTTGTTGACCCTCAGCTGCATGGGAACGCTGCATACTGTATGATATGACACAGTAGCTCAGCCCGCCAATAAGTTACTCCACCGTCATAAGTTAAGTACTTCACGCTAGTTCTGGGTACGTTGCCTGTCGGCTAGATTTGAAATGCTGATGCTTGATTATTTTGGCCGGACATCACGGCGGCTAAAGAGCCCCTTGGCCACGTTTAGTTAGACGGGACTCACTGTGGTGAATTAATGAATGAATGAATAAATGAAATGAAATGAAACCTGTGTGTGTGTGTGTGTGTGTGTGTGTGTGTGTGCTGTGCGTTAAGTCTCTGTGTGAGACTGTGTTTTGTTGTATTGATCAGTGGTGATGCGGTGGTTTCAAGAACGCCACAGTGCGTGCGTGTGTGTGTATCTTTGTTCCGTTGTTGTGTTTGGTCGCCCCAAAATAAAAGTTGAGTCAGCGTCACATTTAAAGAATTTGCTTCCATCCGTTAGAAAACTTGCCCTGCAGCCAACGACCAACCCCAACCTCCTCCTCCTCCTCCTCCTCCTCCTCTCCTCAATACCCTCACCCCCCCCCAGCCCGCCCCCCTGCTCATCTCTCCCAAGCTGGCGATGAAGAGAGACGGATAGCGTAGCTCTGGGATACAGACACACAGAAACAGAAACCCTTTTTGTCCCCCCCTTCCTCTGCGCTCTCATTTGTTACCTGCCGTCCATCGGCGCTACATGAGCCATTGCCGTGCCGACGGACAGGATCACCTTGGTTACAGTTATTAGGGGTGGAGAGGAAGTGATGTAACCACATGGGTTCCAGGATGTAAATAAGGACTCAGCTAATGCACGCTATTTATTGCATGTGTTGATTGGTACTGCCAGTGGGGTGGGGGGGAGGGTGTCAATCAAATGCTCTGGCTACAACTCCCACCCAAATCTGATTGGAGTGAGTGGAGATCGCCTAGCCAATGCCTGAACATCGATACAGCCATGGCCTATATATGTCGACCGGAAGGCATTGGATGGGCAGGGACAAGCTCAGACAAGGTGCTGGGGTTTCCTTTACATAATGCTGAGGAATGGAAGAGAGCAAGACAAAAGAACTGAAGGTGAACGATGTAATGCAGTTTTCAGACGCATCAAATGCAGTAATCATACGTCACTAAACACTGAGAAGGTATGATTGGTGTGGGAGTGTGTGTGCCTCACCTGGCCCAGTTAGTCTGGGGGGGTGGGGCTGCGTGCCTGTGGTGCATTGACTAATGCAGCCACATGTGTGGATTTAGTTCGGGGCTCCTCCAAGGACACAGGCAGGTTGTGGCTAAAAATGTTGGTTTATTGTAAAGTGCAAGTATGCAAAGATGCCATGACATGCAGAGCAGGTGGTACCTGCTAGCATGCTAGTGCTCTCTGGAGTATGTGTGCTGGTGGCTGACTAAAGGCTGATTCATACTCTGCGAGAAGCGAGAACTTAGTTCTCGCACCCAGGGCTACGAGAACAAAATGACGTCATTTTGTTCTCGCAGCCCTGGGTCAGGAGTTCTCGCAGCTTGTTCTCGACACATCAGCCGGGCCGAACTTTGTTCTCGCGTCGTGTCCGAGAACTATTGTGTGATTGGTCAATTTGAAGTGGGTGTGGTTAATGCGCTTTCCGCCGACGCGGAAGTTTGCTGCTGTGGGCGGGGCCTTTGAGTTCTGCACTTGAGTTCTCGCGGAGTATGAAATGTCCAGGGCTGAGAGAACTTTGTTCTTGTTCTCACAGCCCTGGGTGCGAGAACAAAGTTCTCGCTTCTCGCGGAGTATGTAGCAGCCTTTAACCTGTGGTGCAGTGATTATCCAATGCACCACAGGTGTGCAGCCCCCCCCCAGTCTCTAACTGGGCCAGGTGAGGCCAATTAAGCCAGCCAGTCACCAAACACACACACTCCCACACTTGGTTATAGCAAACAACTTGCTACCTTCTGGATCATTGCAGATTTGTTGTTTGCACCTTTGAAGTACTGCACTACACTTAACACGGATGTCCAACAAGACGATAGCGCAATGCTCAATTTAACACGACAATACATAATTATAAATACAAGGTCTACATTTGCAAAAAGACAATCCTACAAATAATCGTCTTTGGGGTTCAAATGAATCAACTCATTCGCACAGAACAACAGATGGTTACACAGAAAGGAAGCTAACTAATGACTTCATTAATACCTGAGTCTGTCTAACTTTATTCAAACTTCACTTCACTACACTCTCATATGATGATCTACAAATCAATGGCGTTCGTATTAGAATTCTCATCCCACATCATCGGTGCAGAACAGAAGCGGGCATCGCCGGGCACCACGGGTCGATGCTACGTGGGTTTGTTAAGAGACCCAAATTGCAGGGAAACAGCGAACGGGCCTGGGAGCGAGGGTGAGTCGGGGGGGGGGGGGAGGATATAAAAGTAAAAGATGTGCATAATTCAGAGCCTTCAAGGACACCAGACGTTCTCTTCCAGAAGGGATTCAAAAAAGAGAAAAGAACAGCGGACGGTTTGGAGGAAAAGAGCATTAAAGCAAGGGAACAGGGAGGAGACACCCAGGGAGATATCAGACATGAGGAGACACGGGGGGGCGGGGCGGGAGATGGACGAATACAACCACAAGGATGGGCCGGGCGAGCCAGCCTGGCTTCAGAGACCGGAATCATTTCTTACTTTAGTGTTGTTTATGGAGAATGATGCCATGCGTCAATTTGGGAGTGTAATCGCAACAAGCTCGACGGGCCGAAGTTCGCCCCCTGCTGGCCTGGAGTTTGGTATGTTCCCCCCTGTGGTCCATTGGCTTCTCCTCGGGGAGCTCTTAAAAGGGCGAGAGAGATCCCATCTCACTCTCTCTCTCTCTCTCTCTCTATTTTTAACGTTAGCATGGGAGATATTTCGTTGCATATGTACGTTGACCTTCATCTGTAGATGAGAATGCAAAAAAAACCCACTACATGGGTCATGGCTGGATACTGGGGGTGCAGTGGCCCTGAATCCTAAATGATGATGTTATCTTCATCATATCACAAGATCACATCTGACCAACGGCACCCGTGGAGCAGGCGGGGGACAGATGAAACAAGACCTCACGTTTCGGTTGCCATCCACACCACACACACACACACACAGACACAGACACACACAGACAAAAGAAACCGGAAAACAGGGAAAAAAACAATAACCAACAACAACAACAACAACCCAAATAACATTCGAAGCCCCAATCTGATCACGGTCTAGACAGCAGAGAACTAGACTTGTATTAAGCGCAGGCTAGATGGAGCAAACGGTTCCTAAAAGTGAGCAAGATAATAAGGACAATTGGTGAAATGTGAGGCTGTAAAAATAGGGCGGGGGTGGGGGTGGGGGTGGGGGAGAGATGGAGTGGGAGGCACGGGGAGGGGTGGGTGTTTATCCTCCCAATGATCCTGTAGCAGTCTGTCTCTCGTTTAGCCCAAGGTTCTGATTAAGTCGTTTGTGTTTAAGGAGGAGGACGCCTCTAATTCCCCCTTCTTTTCATCTAATTTAATTATGCGCTGACATTCTCCTCTTCTTCCTTGGAAGGATAAAAGCAGCTTAAGCTCTTTATATGTGCTGCTGTAATGGCGGCGCGCTGGAAAACTTTACCGGCTGATTGGGCCGCCTTAACGTCTTTAGTCCGGAGCAGCGAGCAGAACCGCAACGCTCCCGCACGCTCCCACTGCTGGATGCACACACGCACACGCGCACGCACACACACACGCACACACACACACACACACACCCTGTATCTCTCTGTCTCTCTTGCACACATGCTGTATATAGTACAGGCGCATTGATACACACACACACGCACACATGCATATACAGTACATACATTAGATTACAGTA
>PIJE02000877.1:50000-60000 GCA_002895965.2 Coryphaenoides rupestris
TCATATGCAAACCTAAACGCACCTAAACGTGTCCCATTAAAAGTGTTTAATTTGCTTTATTTGTGATTTGTGATATTATGAAGGCCTTCAGAGAGGAAGGACGTAGGATGGAGAAATACTGCCAGCATGGTCAGAGAAAGGAGAAAGGGACAGAGAGAGAGAGAGAGAGAGAGAGAGAAGAAATGAGAAAGAGTAGCCGGTTGAATGAGTAGTGTTCTCCATCCCTCTCCACTCCCAGCCACATCAAATTGAATCACATTGAACACCCATTCCCACCTGCTCACTGTAAATTACATCACGCCCCCCGTTGAGAAGGTATTATAGCCTGGACATGTGTGAATGTGATTGTGTCTGTCCCTGTTTGCTGGCCCCACCACGTGTGTGTGTGTGTGTGTGTGTGTGTGTGTGTGTGTGCGCACGGCTGTATGCGTGTGCGTATGTGTGTGTGGTAAAGAAAGACTGAATGTGTGTGTGTGTGTGTGTGTGGGTGTGTGTGCGCGCGTAGGACAGCTAAACAGCTTCGGCAGTAGTGTTATGTCGTTAGTTCTTTCAATCTCTCTCTCTCTCTCTCTCTCTCTCTCTCCTTCTTCCTCACTCTCTCGGTCGCCCCTCAGCACCACGTTCGCCCTTTTCTTTTCAGCAGCCATCACAGAAACCCTACTTAGTGTTTCACAACCCGCCACCTAGACCGTCAGGGGAGGAGAGACAGGAGCGACACACAAAGGTCCGACGCGCAGTGGCCACATACGCACAATATGTATGCAAAAGACACACACACACACACACACACACACACACACACACACACACACACACACACACACACACACAAACAGACACATTTTCATCAGTGGAGGAGAGGCGACATCTGGCCTAGAACTAGATTGCAGATCTAGGGCAGATCAGATTTCAAATTGCCTTGAAGGTTAAATCCAGATGGAAAAAAAAAATGAAATCTGGTTTCCGTTAATTGCCTCGTACCGTCGTTTTGGGAAAGTCACACGACATCACTTTTTTTCTTCTTTCTTTTTTGTGGACAAAAAAAAGAAGAAGATGGTGTGTGGTGGGGGTGGTGGTGGTGGGGTGGGTGGTGGGGGTGGGGGTGGTGACGAGATACATCTGATCTCATTTGAATAATCCAGAACAAATCCCTTCTGCCTTTCGTTATGATCATCAATCACACCGCCCGGTGAGTGACGCGTGACTTCGCACCCTGTGTGGCCCTTGTGGCAAACACACACCACACACACACACACACACACACACACACACACACACACACACACACACACACACACACACACACACACACACACACACACAGGAGCAGATCAGGCCAAGAGACAGACAGGTGTGACTTGGCTACACAGAGGTAGAGAAGATGGGAGGGAGACAGCAGGGAGGAACACGGGGGGGGGGAGGCGTGGCTGGGAGGGATGGACTAGACTGGGGGCGGGAGGCTGCTGGGGTGTGGAGGAGGGGGAGGGTAAGGGGGGGGGGGGGGTGTATTAGAAGTATCCTAGATTATTTCCCCTCACTGCTCAGGTGTGTACACTGGAGGAAGTGTGCAATTGTGTGCATCAGAACGGGCAGATTTACTACAGTATTTTAGTGATGAGAGGACAAATTTCTGGACCGTCTCCAAATCCTCCATGTATATCTGTGTGTGTGTGTGTGTGTGTGTGTGTGTGTGTGTGTGTGTGATGTTTTGTGTGTGTGTGTGTGTGTGTGTGTGTACGTGTAGAATCTCTTTATAAAACCTGCCTGCTCAGTGCCAAGAAAGTGTATCACTGTGCAGGAACGAGAAGAGTATTAATTGCAGGTGGCACCGAGTTCTGCATGCGCACGTAAGTCCGCACTGGAATGGATGTGTGCATCCGAGAAAGTAATTCAGACACTTGCACACAAACAGGAACACACACATACACATACACACACACACACACACCTGATAATCCTGGCTTGTTCGCAGGCACGTCTCTCCTGGCGGTGGGCGGGGCAGAGCGACGAGGCTGATCTCCGGTTGGCCGACGCTGGCTGTCCTTCGTCAAGGTGCTAACCATGAGGTCCTGGGCACGGGCTGGCAGGCTACTGCTGGGCCTCCAGCTCATGCCCCTGAGAGAGAGAGAGAGAGAGAGAGAGAGAGAGAGAGAGAGACAGAGACAGAGAGCCAGAGGGAGAGAGAAGAGGGATAGAGAAAGAGAGAGAGACATAGAGAGAGGGGAGGGTGAGAGAGGGGAAAGAGAGACAGACAGAGAGAGAGAGAGAGATAGAGAAAGAGAGAGAGACATAGAGAGAGGGGAGGGTGAGAGAGGGGAAAGAGAGAGATCAAATGCCTATTAAACACTCAGCACATGTGAGCTCAATTCTCAATGTTCGGTCCTCTGCCACATCCCCCCTTTTGTCGACCTTTCCCTGGAAGAGACCTACCTATGGGGCGGCAGTAGCTCAGGCGGTAAGAGCGGTTGTCTGGCAACAGGAAGGTTGCTGGTTCGATCCCCGGGCTCCGCCTAGCTAAGTGTCGAGGTGTCCCTGAGCGAGACGCCTAACCCCATGGTTGGCACCACCGTCGGTGTATGAATGGGTGAATATGAGGCAATAATGTAAAGCACAATATAAATGCAATCTAATTTACCTATCGTCTATGAAAGGGCTTCTCTGAATGTACATCCTGTGCATTATGAACGGAAATCCTGGGCACTGTGCTCACCCTCGATTCATTGGTCAACATGGCCTTTAACACAATGGTAAATGGCATTCGTTTGACGCTGTGTTTCCGTGCGGCGGTGCGAGACCTGGGCTGCAGGTTTGCAAGTAGGAGTGATTTGGGTGAGCTATTGGGGCATCGGTAATCGCCATTACGTCAAACTTAAGCTGGCAGTATGGGAGATTTGATAATAAAACATAGTCGCCATCTTGTAAGAATATGCGCCACATGAAGTAACTAAGTGTGGAAAGACTGAGAATAACACGTCATCCACTGTCACCAATAAAACGATAAATTGATTGAGAAAACCAGACGGTCACGTTGTACTGGGCAAGCAGGAAATGGAAGGGTGTGGTGTTCAATATGGAAAGGGGGAAGGGAGTCCCGGACGGTGGGGTCTCCAGGAGGCTCAGAGAAACAAAGATAAGAATGTCCTTTCCTAACGTTGGAATTTCCAGTTGCTTTCAGCAGATCTGTGTTTCATTTTGCTGTATTTATTGCTGGTTTCATATTGCTTCATCGTTTTATTAAGGTCTGTATTAAAATTTTTAACTTACTATCATTGATGTCTTAAAACTTAAACTTTGGAATTTCCAGGTCATTAAGTTGTTTTAGTATTGTAATATTAGACTCTTAACATCATGTTTAGATGCTAATGTCTAGACATAATTTCTGTTCTTATTTTCTGTATATGTGGTTGTTAATCTTTCTTTATAAAAATTACTTTAGATTACGTGCTGTATAAAGAAGTGCTAATATAGACAAAGCTTATTTAAAGTCATGTGAGTTAAAACCTATTCAAGGACAATTTGAGGGGCCGCCAGCAGAAGGAGCCCAACAAGTGTATTAACATAATTAGGGGTGTGTACATGTGTTAAGGGGAGTGTTAAGGGCTGTGTTAAGGAGCGTGGTAAGGTAACCAAAGGGAGACCATAAAAAGATGGGTTTGAGTTGGGATCAGGAGGACATTCAGCTGACCGGCCTCCCTTTGTTATAACTGCAGCAGGTTGTAATAAAGGTCTTTGCAATTTCGCCACTTCCGACTCCTCGACTTCTCATTCTCCATCGAAATTTCATGTTGGTTTCCACAACAGCAGTTGTGTGGTTTTGTTTGCTTTCTACTGGGTCTCACAGTTTTTGCTGTGACGGGCTGATTGTTTGTCTGACACCCACTGTGGCAGCAACAGTGTGAACTGTGACAGAAAGGGTATGATCAGTGTATGATTGCAGGTTTGTTCTCACATCCTCTTAAGAATAATACTACTGTGTAGGGCAGCAGCAAAACGCAATATATTGCATGTGAATTGATTCCACAGCTTTGTTGAATACTCGATTGTGATTGGTCGATTACAGCTAATCTACAATCTGTTATTTCTGAACAGCAGAGCACTGCCTTGAACCATTGCTATGGTCTTTCCAACCGTACAATCTAACGGACACTGTTTTTCATGGAAGCAATAAAAGAAGGTTTTAAATCAAGAAAATCATTGGCTGTTATATTTTGAGTCAACTTATTGATTTGTGTCGTCGTCCTGCGGCACCCTGTCAGTGTTTATTTCACAATAATGAGCAGCTGTACATTATCGCTGGCGTAATGCATTGTTACGGAATATATTGCCAATTAAAACCAAGTCTATATCAGCCGCCATGCTTGTTAATATTACACTATACAAACCCAGCCTCAGGGATTATTATTCGACTCGATGATGATGATAGGAACCATCACCATAACACGGTTCACTAGTTTATGTGTGCTTGAAGGATACACCCAATGCCAAGTAATGCATTGTGTCGCAATTCATCCGAGCTATCTTGCTGTTTACCAACAAGGGGTCAAGCTAGCAATTGTTAGAGTTCTTGAGACTTCTTACTGCACCTCCTTGCACGGCTTTTGTAAGTCACTTTGGACAAAAGCATCTGCCAAATGCCCTCCATGTAAATGTAAATGCTGCCATGTTGAGCCCACACTTGTGCTAAGAAGAATCCCTTATGAAAAATCTAAGTATTTCTTCCCGTGGACATGGAAACGACCACAGTCCTCGCAGCCATCTCAAACCACGCTCTGGTTGCCTGTCAGCGCTGCTTGAGCTCCACTTCAGTTCCCTGAGTTCCCGGAGCCGGAGAACACCGGCGCAGCGCTGAAGAGAAAGACACAGCCGCCGGGCACGCTCAATGTGTCCAGTGGGCCGCAGTGATGAACGCACCGCAAGTTATAATCAAGAAAACCTTGATCTCAATCATAAAAAGATAACACCATGGGCACGGGCCCGGTGCAGAGGAGAGAGAGAGAGAGAGAGAGAGAGAGAGAGACTTTACAACCTCACGGCGCGTTATGAAGTGAATTGGGGCCGTGCATGTTAATGACGCTGCACTCCACCGAACCCCATTCAATTTAGCAAAGAGCACATTGGGATGGCATCGCGATCACGCAAGCATGTTGGCCCCCGGAGTGCATACCAGCCAAAGCCCATCCTGCCTAACAGAGCCTTGAGGCGGGCCCTGGCAGCCTATGGAATGGATGCCACCGCACAAAGTAGCCTCTCCCTTCCCGGGCAGTCAGCCGATCCATCGATCGATCGCGATTGATCGATCGAAGCGACCCCCGACCGGTAACCGGTCTCAATCAGGGGGCCAAAAAAAAAGGAAGGAGAAAAAAAAGAGGGGAATTAGATTCGCTTTCCGCTACAGGGGGTAAAACGGCAGGATGGATCGCTCCGGCTTCGCCATCCGACGGGAAAACGAAAGGAAGAAAGATTTGGGTGGACGGTGAACACCGTGTCGGGATAAGGGGCGGCGATAAAGATGCCACTCGAGTCCCGTCCGCTAGTCTCTCCGTCTGTGTGTGGATGAATTGCCCCCGCCGCCCGCCCTGCTCCGGCCACCTGCACGCTTTGTCTTGTTCCCAGATGGCCGCTTGGCTCTCGCCTGTATGTCTTGTCCTGCCGCTGCCTTGGTCCTCTACCTGCCTGTCTGCAAAGCTGTGGTCTTGTGGTTCGCCCCGCCTGCCTACTAGCCCATCATCCGTGGCGGAGATCTGATCCGCCTCCTTCTCTCCAGCCGCCATCATCTCCTGTAGGCCACATCTCCCGATGTCTGTGGCCTACAGGAGATGAAGGCTGATCCCTCAGACATATCTAGGTTCACTGTATGTTGCTCTGGACAACCGCGTCTGCTGCATACAGTAACTTAGCCTAATGGTAGCGCTATGTGTTATGTAATGTATAACCCCAGTGTGTAGCCCGTAGTACATATATAGGACTACATGCATATCCATCTGTTGGTGCTGACGGTACACCTCACCTTTGGGATTTCCTTCGGGCTTCCTCATGTGTGTGCACACGTCCCGTATGCTTACGAGCCATTTTGATCCGGTTGTCTGTGACGCCAGGTCTGCCCTTTCTTATTGAGTCTTTGTCTTTGTGAACACAGTGCACGGTACACAGTGGCCGCAACCTAACAACCTCATTTTCTGACTGACTGGCTTGCAGAGAAACGGAGAGAGAGAAAGAGAGAGAGATGGAGGGAGAGAGGGAGGGAGGGAGGGAGGGTGGGAGGGAGGAAGGACAAGAAAGGTGAAAAGGTAGGAACATAAAACCTGTTGGATCGTAGCCTTGCCGGGAAAAAAAACTCTCCCCAAACCTTCCCGTCCCATCTGCCCCCGCTCTCCTCACCCCCCACCCCCCAACCCCCACCCCAAAAAAAATTAATAAATAAAAAACCAGAGACAGATGGAGCGATGGCGGGGCATAAACGATGCGGGCCGTTGTCAAGGTGATATTCCTCCTCTCTAACCTTTCTCTCTCATTAACTTTGCCACTTTAACGACGGCAGCGGCGGCAACTCGCTGTTTGAGCGTCTGGCTGCAACAGCGTGCAGGGAGGGAGGGAGGGAGGGAGGGAGGGAGGGAGGGGGGGTTAGGTGGGGAGGGAGGGAGGGGGGGAGGGTGATGGTTGGGGTGGGGGAGCTGCAGCGCCCTTGCGGGAGCCTCCTCTTTGTCAGTCTCGTTTAGTCACCGCCCGCTCGGGAGTGTGCCAAAAATCTTCGGGGCGGGCGGCTTCCTCAAAGCCGGACTTCGAGACTAAGAGGGAGGGAGGGATGGGAGGAAGTGAGGAAGGGAGGACGGGAGGAAGAGGGGAGGAGTGGAGTTGGGGGGGTGAAGGAGGGAGCCCCCTTTGATGAGATCATTCCGGGTTAAAGCAATCTACTTGAGCCACTAAACTTTGAATTGCTAAAAAGAAACAAAAAAAACGAACAAGACACACATCTCAGACGGTACCTCGCCGTGTAATGAGCACCATGCGGCTGCAGAAATTACACCGGACTGATTCTCTCTGAATGGCCATTATCTCGGGGGCCCATCCAATTTGGAGGTACGGGGGCCGGATTCCCGGGGTCCTCTTAGAGAAGTCTGAGGGCCCGGCGCAAACCCAGCACTGTTTTATCTGTCTACTTATGTATTTCAGAGAAGGACAACATAATCATCGTTGTAATTTACTTCTAACGATGTTATTACGGGTTATGAAGGTGCGTGTTAAGCATCGGAATATGATGATCCAATCGTCCATCCACTGCAGTCTCACTCTCCTTTAATCCATCGGCTTCCTGCTACACCTGCATGCCTCTCTGGTGTGCTATTGCTGATATTGTTGAGAAAACCTTGAAATACTTTTGAAATACTGAACATTGTGCAGGCCGCAGACGCACAACTTGTGGAAATGTGTCGAAATATAGGTAGCCGTCTATAAAATACATACAGCGAGACAGTTTTGCACTTTATCAATGGAAATGGCAAGAGACCACACAATGGAGAGCGAGAGAGAGAGAGAGACAGGCCGACGTCATTGAGAACACCAATGATAAAGAAACTAAATGTTTATTTCGAAAAAAATAAAAAACCTTGAAAGGAAAGGACACCTTCAGAGAACAAAAGGCTCTGACGCTCGCAACGTCATCATCGCATACCGTTAAAAAAAACCCCCGTGCTCCACACACGTGTTAGTACATACAGTACACATGCATCTGAAAGTGCGTACTAAAGTGTGTACTGTTTTCTGGCGTACGATTAGCATGCAAGACAACGACACGCACGTTTTTGGACATACTGCGGTTGCCGCGGAATCCAAGCCAAACGGCCATCGTGGGTTATCCAAGCCGCCGTTTTGTCCGTCGAATTTTGGTGGGAAATAGTACGCTACGAGACTTCTACACGATGCCACTGGACTACGAGTACTACTCTACTACTCTCGCCTAATACGCAGCACACTGGAGTGAATATATTAGGATGCAGCCACCGCCTCCGCTTTGCCTACAGGTCCGAACCGGAAGCGAAACACGCCAACGCTACACTGGGATTCAGGAGAGCTCTGTGCTTCCTGGGGAGTATTTGCCGGCCATCATTCACGAGATTCAGGAGAACATTTCAGCTCAGGCGTTGAAATTACCAAAGTCCTTCTGCACGGACACACGCACACAGCACAGCACAACAAAAAAAAAGAAGAAGGCATTTCAGGAAAGCTCCCCTTGGACCACCGGCAGTAAATTATCGGGGGGGGGGGGGGTCGTCCCTGCTCCCTCATTTCCACGGAGTAGCCTCGGCTTCCTCTGGGTTTAAAACTCATTTTCATCTCTGTTGTAAGCTCTACGTTTTTACATATTTGTTCTAAATCCCATTATGAGGCCTTTGTGATATGAATAACGCTTGCAAATTGGAAAGTGTCTCCAGGCAAGTTGGACACAGAGGTAATCTACACAATCAGATCTGCGGCAGCAAAAAAATAAATTAATAAAATAAAATAAAATCGGCCCCAGGACATTTTGGAGCACTTTAACGTGAGCTTATATACATTCACAAAAACACTTGACAAATGCATCTGTCCGTGTACAGATACTTACACAGTACATGTACAAACATGTCACCCAACCATCCAACGAGGTAAAATGGATATATGGTGAATTCCTTACACCACCTGGCATTGAATGTGTCTGAGGCCGGAACAGGGCACTGCTGTCCCCTTCCCGGTTTGGACTTGGTTGTGTTCTGGGAGGCTGCCGCTGGAGCGCTGGACTGGGAGGTCCCAGACCCAGGGTCAGGGAACCCACGTAGACTGCCACCACGCCCGTCCCCCCGGCACAGAAGCGGCTCTCTGGGCCAATGCTCGCAGATTGCCTGGCCGGGCACAGGGGAAGTAGTCGATATATAAAAAACAAACACAAAAGATGGGTAGGAGCGAGAGAAGTGTGTGTCGTGCTTGACAATTGATTTCATTTTTCACAGATGTTAGCCCCTCAGGTAATCGTATATTCTGCAAGGTTATGTGACATCGATGAAAAGTTTCTGTGTCAAAGGTGGTATTTTTGCCATTTCATTGGGCCATGGTGAGGTTTTTAATCATAATTTCAGTGGGTTTTATATTCCTGCAGTTCTACTTGATTATTTGCATAGTTCACACAGTGTGTGTAACCCGTAACAGAGTGAGTGGTGAAGGGAGAGGCGGAGCAATGAGGAGAGAGCCAATGAGGACCGAGGTGGGGGGGGCATGGACCAATAATGTATGGGTGACTGAAGAATCAATGCGTCAGCCATCCAGCTTAAGGGGGGCCTGTAGCCGAGGCTCAACGCAATGTATTCAAATGAGGAAATTAACATTCAACGTGAGTTCAACCTTTATTACATCCAGTAAGTCAATAGTAAAAAATAATACAGCCTCTGTCTGTCCGCCATCTTGAATATGAATAGGGTATCGTCCCTGAGAGTAAGACACCCACACAACACACACACACACACACACACGTGCACACACACACACACACACCACACCACACACCACAACACACACCACACAACACACACACACACACACACACACAACACAACACCACAGCACATACACATACACACCAGGACAACATACCACAGACACATTCACCTTTCATTGTTTTCACACCTGCCTGAATTGGTTTGCAAATTAACCCCGCCCCCCACCCCCCCCCCTCCACCCCGCAGAGGGCTGCCCAGGCATAGCCAAGTGGCTGGAGTTCTGGCTAAAGACTCCCCCACAGCTACCGTCACCTCCAACACTCCTCACCCTTCCCCTCCAGTATGCCACAACACAACACACCACCCACACACCACCACACACACACGCCTTCTCCCCGGCGTCCGCTGGAGTCCTGGGTGAGGCACGGGGGTCGGAATGAGGGGCTGCGAATGTCATAGCATGCTAGCCGCGGCGGCAGGGAGAATGGCGGCGGCGCGGACTGATCTCGGGGAAATGGGACACAGAATCAAACCAG
>PIJE02000877.1:65000-70000 GCA_002895965.2 Coryphaenoides rupestris
GAAAAATGTGTGAGGACCTGAATACAGATGCGAGAGAACTCACACCGTGTATCCATGCAGCAGCCGCTCGCATCGATTCGAAAATTCTCGCTCAACTTTTAGCGCTAACCGTTGCAGAGACGCGCGACGGAAAAGTGTTTCGCCCCGCTCACAAATCGCTTGACTAATTGCCATTTGATTTCACTTTCGACGGCAATCAATTCCCCACGAAACGAAAAACAAATCAAACAAATCCATGTTGGTGTAAAGCTTACGTTTTGCAGAAAGATGTGGTTGATGACTTTTATATTCTCCGGATTGCGCTGACGCCGGCGACGAGGAGAGCTCCGAGGGGCCCTGGCGCGGGCCGGGCGCCGAAGAGTCGGGGAGCCCCGGTGAAGCGGCCGGGGCCCCGAGTCCGACCGCGCCGTCTTCGATGGAGCGGCGGCGTTGGCCGGAAGGACGCCTGCATGAGAGGAGCGAGAAGATGCGTTTTATGAATAGTGCTGGTAGAGTGTGGCGGGCGCAGAGTAGGCTTCTTTCTTCCCATTGCAGTGCAGAGACATGAATTAATCGTGTACTTTTGTATATATTTCATGTATATTTCAGCGTAAACACAAAGTCAGACGCGGAT
This sequence comes from Coryphaenoides rupestris, assembly GCA_002895965.2. NCBI lineage: Eukaryota > Metazoa > Chordata > Actinopteri > Gadiformes > Macrouridae > Coryphaenoides > Coryphaenoides rupestris. The sequence continues at coordinate 65,614 of PIJE02000877.1, forward strand.
CAAAGGGCAAACGCTGCACTGTGGCTGTAGCTGTGTTTTCGCGGAGACCCACACCTTGCAGCACTTTGTGTGTGTGTGTGAGAGAGAGAGAGAGAGAGCGAGAGAGAGAGAGAGAGAGAGAGAGAGAGAGAGAGAGAGAGAGAGAGAGAGAGAGAGAGAGAGAGAGAGAGAGAGAGAGAGAGAGAGAGAGAGTGTGTGTGTGTGTGCACGCGTGTGTGTGTGCGCGCGTGTGTGTGTCTGGGGGGGCGGGGGGGGGGGGGGGCCCTCGCGGTGTCAGTGTCCATCTAAAAACATCCACGCGTTTCGAGGAGCGCGGCACACAACGGCGCAACATTCTATTTATTTTTTATTTCTTCGCGATGGATCAAGCGGTGAATCAAGACGAACCGATCGATAATAAAAAAAAAAAAAGAGGGGGAAGGTCTCGGAGATGTTCAAGGAATCGATAGCCCCTAAAAAAAAAAGAAAGGAAAACAGCGGAAAAAACACAGCAGCGCATCGGCCCGTTCCGTCTGTGCTTTCCAGGCTTAAGTGCCCCCCTGCTCTCCCCCCGTCTCCCTTTGTTTACGTCCCGCGGGATGAGCTCGTCGGAATCCTCCCGCCTGCTCCGACGCTAATCACATCAAGCCGTCGTGGCGGCGACCTCTACCCGGAAAAAAAAAAACGCTCACGTGATGCAATTAAACTTGCCATTCTCTGCATGCCAAGGTCAGCAACGGAGTGTGTTTGAATGCGTGTGCGTGTGCGTGTGTGCGTGTTGTGGTGTGTGTGCGTGTGTGTGTGTGTGTATATTTGTGTCTGCGTGTGTGTGTGTGTCTGTGTGTGTTTGTCTCTGTGTGCCAGGGCTGGTTGATGTTGTAACCTCTCACATTGTGCGGCGGTCGTCAACGGTTTCTGGTGAATCTTCGCAACTCTGTGGAAGGATAACACGGAAAAGGAAAAGAAAGCTTACGTGAATAGGTAGCTCTGAATGTATATACATACAGTATACCAGTATGTGTGTGCATGTGAGTGCAGACAAGGCGTCATTGGGGGCTATTTGGTACTCACCTCATCCAGGACTTCTATGGTGAGGCAGGATACAGGCGAGTTGCCCACCAGGGGTCCTGCGCTACCGCCCCTATTGGTGGGGACAGCAAACAATGACGCACAGTACCGCCGGAAGTCCTCATCTTGCTCAACTGCCTCATCTTCCTCTGTTGAAGGCAGGGACAGACACACACACACACACACACACACACACACACACACACACAGATGCATACACAACACATACACACTCACGTTTTGAGTTTTTTTGTAACCTCATATGCACACAAAAATGTATCTCTCCTTTTAATCCTTTCTCCTAATCTCCTCCCTCAGTCTTCTCTGCTGTCTCTCCCCCTCCCGGTGCAACATGTCAGACTTTTACCTCTTCCTTTGGTTTAACACACATACACACACACACACACACACACACACACACACACACACACACACACAGGTATGCCAAATACCCCTCCATCACGTCCCCGCATGAGTCTGACAGCTCAGGAAAATGCGTTGTAGGGGCCCTACATGGTTTCAGGATAACAGGTTTTATTATTCATGGATCACACGCACGCCGCACACACACACACACCTGAACACACACCTGAACACACACACACACACACACACACACACCCTCCCCAGGACTGAGCTAAGGACAGGGGGAGACAGAGGAATCTGGGTGTAGGGGGGAGGGCAAAGCTGGTGGAAGGAACCGCTTATGACCCCACATGGAGGGCCACGCATCATCATGGGTGGGGGGGGGAGGGGGTGATGATTGACAGGCCCCAACATCTGCCTCCTCCTCCTCCACCACACAACAACAACTGGAGTATCAGTCATTCATCAGGGTTGAAGGAACCTGGAGTGTGATGGCTGATGAGCGGAGCGGCTGGTGTTGTGACTGGAGAGCGTGGATACATATTCATGGAACGTTATTTTATTATATTATTCATGATTTTTTGGGTGAATGCTTGCTTGGCCATTGACATGTGAACAGATCACGTGAGTCTCGGCATTCCACAGAGAACTTGAGCACAGAACCTGAAGTATCAATACCAATACCATTGCCAACTTGTTTTGTTTCCTAAATATCTATATTTATCGATATTTTTCTTTTAGCCTTATTCACTGTACATGTATTATTCTATTGTTTTTATTCTTGTGTTGTTGGTATTTTTGAGCAACCATTTCCTTCGGGATGAATAAAGTTCTATCTTATCTTATCTTATCTTATGTATACACCAAGAAGACTCTCGGCCCAATTTACTAGGACACAAAACCCTGACGTCTTTGCGCCAACCTTGCCCACATTTCTTGATTACCAAGCTACTCCATTTACCGAGCCCTCTTAGTGTCAACACTCAATCTTGCATGAATTGTTTTGTTTTTGTTTTAGTTTTTGTTTTTTGCAGCGGAATTGCCCTTTAATAGCTTGCCAACGAACTAGTTTATCAGCGTGAGTAATATCAAGCAATAATTTTGAAATTACAGCAAAAACAACAGTGTAACTGGCAGGGGATGGGGAAGAGTCTGCTGGATAGGATCTACAGGAAATAAATAATATTCGCTTCAAAACATCGTAGCAGCGAATGGCGGGCAGCCAGAGACTCCCAAAGACAAATCATGTTGGTGCAGATATTTGTTTCGACTGCTAGTACTTCATTCTTTACATCAAACATGGCCACGGATGAGTGTGTGCGTTTATGAATCTGATACTTTAATCCCGACTGAGGCTGGCCAGAGATCAATAATTGAAATGCCGACCGGGTCACGATGTCACGACCCCTGAAGACGTGTCAGCGCTCCGGGCCAACAGTGCTCGACCCTGCGCACAACACACACACACACACGGGACCCCCCCTCCCTCCCGGTGACAACCCCCAGGCTGCCCATCCCACTTGCCAGGACATTGGGGGGGTTGGGGGGGTGCAGTCACACCACACCACACACTCCCCTGACTGATGAGCTGTAGGCCCCAAAACTCCAGGCTGCAGGCCAACTCTCACTCCCTCTGGTTGTAAACACTACCACCCCCCCCCCCCCCACGGCCCCCACTCCGACACACACACACACACGCACGCACACCACGCACACACACACACACACACACACACCTCCGCCACCAGGACTCACCGTGTCAGGCGTCTAACAGACCCCCTACCTGCACAATCACAGCCAGTGATTACCCGTCACACAAGCATGGATGGATGGGCAGGCACCAAAATAGCTGACCCTCTGCCTGTGTGTGTGTGTGTGTGTGTGTGTGTGTGTGTGTGTGTGTGTGTGTGTGTGTGTGTGTGTGTGTGGTGTGTGTGTGTGTGTGTGTGTGTGTGTGTGTGTGTGTGTGTGTGTGTGTGTGTGTGTGTGTGTGTGTGTGGAGATTATCTGTCAGTCTACCATGTCCTTATCCATTACTTACTTTGCTTGGGGATTGTCAGTTAAAGTCTCAGTGGGGGCAGTGAGAAGTGTGTGTGGAAGGAAGGAGAGGGGTGGGGTGCGTTTGACGAGTAGAAACAACACACACACACACACACACACACACACACACTCAGTAGGCAATGTGTCAGCATTCCCAGCATCTCACAGAGGATCCCAGAGACACAGATACCAGCAGGCCAATACAGTGCGTATGTCATGACCATGGCGTGCGTGTGTGCGTGTGTGTGTGTGTGTGTGTGTGTGTGTGTGTGCGTGCGTGTGTGTGTGTATGAGTGATTTACCAGTCAAGCTGCAGTCTGCACCCCCGGCCTGAGCGTGTGCCAGGGATGTCGAACAGAGGCCGGGGTCTGACTTTGGTCGATGTGCTTCCACGGGCGCTCTGAAATACACACACACACACACACACACACACACACACACACACACACACACACACACACACACACACACACACACACACACACACACACACACACACACACACAGAGAAATGACAGGACTGATGAATAAATTCACACATGCCCACATTCGTTCTTTCATTCCATTCCCACCCTCTCTCTCTCTCTCTCTCTCTCTCTCTCTCTCTCTCTCTCTCTCTCTCTCTCTCTCTCTCTCTCTCTCTTTTACCATTAAGCCCTGCTGCGGGTGCTGCTTTATCGCCTCAGTCTAGATCGGCATTTGTGGAGCCAGGGACCCCCCCCCCCCAACCTCCCCACCCACCCCTCGTGCATCCGACGGGGCCCCAGCCAGGCACTTTGTGGCCCCTCTCTGCTCTCCGCTGCTCTGGCCTGCGCTCCAATTGACCGCTGGGCTCGGCGGACGGATGGCGGCTATTTAAGCCGAGCCACACAGCAGCCCCTGCTGCTGCCGCCAAGAAGCCCCTCCGGCACACCGAGGCTCAGCGAGTGTTGGG
>PIJE02000877.1:92500-102500 GCA_002895965.2 Coryphaenoides rupestris
CATAGTTACCTTCATAGAGACGCACACCCTTGTGTCCTACTGCCCTCAGAAAAATAAGAATGTGCTCCTCATGTCCTCCCTGCACCGGGATGCCACTGTGAGTGCCAGAGAGGACAAGAAGCCCAACGCCATCCTGTATTACAACAGGACCTAAGGGGGCGTGGATAACCTTGATAAGGTATGTAACATTTTCTCTTTCAAGTCAATTTTTCACATTGCCATGTAAGACATGAAGTATCACTTGTATGTATACATTACTTATTTGATTATTTTTCTTTTCTAGGTTACTGGCACATACTCCTGCAAGAGGATGACGGCACAGTGGCCCATGGTGGTGTTTTTCAACATCATATATGTGTCAGCCTTTGTGGCGTGGATGGAGGTGGATCCAGGCTGGAAACAGGGGAAGTTCTACAAGAGGCGACTCTTCATGGAGGAGCTCGGGAAAGCTGCGGTGACACCCCTCATCCAAAGGGGCCAACACCTTCCTCGAAACCCCATCCGCTGCTGCATTGGTGAGAGATGTTCGAGCATCAGAAGCAAGAGCCACCAGAGAAGGAACACATAAAAGGAAGAGGTGCAAACTGTGTGCACCAAGAGATGTCAAAACCAGCCTTGTGTGCCACAAATGTAGTGCATCTATTTGCAAGGCACACGCCACAATCACAACACACTGCCCAACATGTGCATGAAAACACAAATCACCATGTGATGTGAAAATGTTCTGTAATGATCTTTTTTTGCTTTTCATTTTTTGCAAAAGGACACAGAGAAACAGAGAAGATTTAATTTTTGCTTGGGCTTGATTTTGTTCATGGGCTTTTGTTCTCTGCATGGGCTTGTTCTCTGAGTCAGTCTTGATTGGGAACATGGTATTTTGTGTCACTATCTAATAATTTTCAATGGTTTCAAAACAAAAGTCTTTGTTAAACATTGAAACTGGGTAATCTGTGAAAAATAGCACAATATGTCGAATCTAATCTAAAATATATACAATATAGTGCTCATTGACCACAAATTGGAGTCCCTGGGTGGGCGAGGTGATCGGTCAATGTCAGGCCATAAATAGCAAATGGAAGTTCAAAACTGGTATTGTTCACAAGAATTATCTTCTTGTGAATTATCTTCAACAAGAAGATAATTTATGTATATTATGGATTTATAATCAGCTAGAAGGGAGCGGTCAATGTTGACCGCCGGGAAGACAAAGGTATTTAACAGAAAACGAAGCCAACAGGAGGATTACATGGGATCCGGTCCAAGAATTTCCAACTCCATTCAATTCCCTGTACAGCTAACACCAAATAAAAGAATCTTCTCTCGAGATCGTCGCTGTTGTTGATTTCGTCGTTTCGTTCATCGTTTTTGTTGTTTCCAAAGAACAGAGGACACGTAGCACAAATAGACCAAATAGCAAACGATACACAAAACGCACAGAGAATATATATCTATACGTTCATTAAAGCTCTTATAGCGCGTACACGACACGTAAAAGGTCGCCTTGCCCACCGGCTGTAACGTTAAAAAAAAAAAAAAATCATCATCATCTTCATTATAATAAGTAGTTTCGTATGATTTGCCCTCACTCCCCCTCGGCCATATAACATTTACTGTCTGCGATAACGAGAGATGAGATTTATGAACGTGATAATTAAAAATGTCCTTGCGCCCTCATGCCCACCCCCCCCTCCCCACCCCGCTCCCCCCCCCCGGCCCCCGGAGGCGAGATGGGAGGATTCGGTGGTGCTCTGCATATCTATGCGTCTCGGACCGCCGTCACCATAGGTCAAATCTATCCACGGCATCACACATTATTATTTTCTTTTTTTTTCTTTCTGGTACATGCATACAAGCCGGCACGCCCCCAGATTAATGCCGTATAATGCATAATCCCGCTCCCAGGCGTATGCATTATAAGTGTTCGGGCGAGATTGCAGAACGCAAGGAAGTATGAAGGTACCAGGTTATCATCCGATCACCTGTGGCTGTGTAAGGCAAGGAAAGGCGAGGCCGCCAAGAGTTTACACCGTGATGTAAATAGAGAAATGCACATTTTGAGTGGAGGACTAGGATTCCACTTGTTCAGAATTCATTCTATGCAAACACACAACAAACATTTGCATGCAATACATTTATCAGGGGCATCCTCTGGGCATTGTGCTGAATGGAGACCTCCGAGCGCTTTGGAACAAATCTTTTTACGTTATGCTATACGTTATGCTATACGTAATGCCATAATGTAATGCTATATGTAACACTATACGTCATGCTATATGTAACACTATACGTCATGCTATATGTCATGCTATATGTCATGCTATACTGTACGTTATGCAATATGTAATGCCATAAGTTATGCGATACATAATTCTATATGTAATGCTATATGTAACGCTATATGTAATGCTATACATAATGCTATATGTAATGCTATGCTATAGTTATGCTGTACAGGGATTCAACGTGACCCGCATGCAAACCAAAGCCATTTGGGACAAGTTAGTTTCTATTTTTTCTCGATATATTCAACGATTCAACTATATATTCAAATATTTCAACTGCTTTACGCCGAAGACCATGTTGACGATATCTTACTCTTTCTAAACAGCGGAGGTCAACAAGGTGAAGGCTGTCAAGGGTTGAGCAAATGATGCTTGCTATATGCAAGCGACACGTAAACAGAAAGATAAAGAGGTGCCCATAAACAGAAACACACACACACACACACACACATATAAAATCACACAGTCCAAGGGGTAGAGGGAGGTAAGGGAAAGGTGCCTGATTTAGAAATGTGAGCTATTCATGCCCATGTCGCTGAATTATTTATTCTATTGAGATGTTTGTCTAGCTGTCTTAGAAGAAGTTTGTTTGGAATTGAGTTGGCAGCCTGTCAAGCTGTGGAAAGTCGGCATGCACGTGTATTTATGAGAGGACTGGGTGTGTGTGTGTGTGTGTGTGTGTGTGTGTGTGTGTGTGTGTGTGTGTGTGTGCGTGTGTGTGTGCGTGCCTGTGTTCCTTGACACCCGTTGTTGCACTGCAGTGACAGTGTAGTGTGGCGTTAGGTAATCACCCTGACGAAATCACCATGGCAACCGGACTGTCGCCAACGGAGACAGGTGAAGCCCGCTGCAGGTTGGCACAGGGTGACAAGGTGTCCCCCCTGGGATACTCACCTGGGAGACATAGGCATGTGTGTGTGTGTGTGTGTGTGTGTGTGTGTGTGTGTGTGTGTGTGTGTGTGTGTGTGTGTGTGTGTGTGTGTGAAGGTGTACATCTAATGGCTTCAATGGTGTAACTGTAATTTAAATGTTCTTTAGTTACATTGTACAATAGCACAGACCACACACACACCCATACAGCACTCCACACACACACACACTGTGTACTTTCATATTATACAAGTCACATCTCAATGCACACTCTCTCTCTCTCTCTCTCTCTCTCTCTCTCTCTCTATCTCAAAGCAAAGAACGAAAGAAAGAGTTCAACACTGAGCAAGTGATATTATATAACAAGTAATGTCTCAATGCTCTCCCTCTGTCTCTCTCTCTCTCTCTCTCTCTCTCTCTCTCTCTGTCCCTGTAGTGAGGAGAGAAGGAGCAAAGAAATAACGAAAGAACAAACAAACAAACGAGACAACTAATAAGGAACAAACAAAGGAACAAAATAACAAATTAAAGAAACAAACCTGAGAATGAACATAAGAATGAAGAAACAAGAGGATGACCAAAAGGCGAACGAAGCAAAGACATAAGACAGAATGAAAAAAAATAATAATAATAATAACAAACAAAAAAACTATAACAAACAAAAAGAGAATAATGCAAAATACTGCAAAGTACAAAATAAAACGCATCCAGAATCACACCAAGGAGGAAACAGAAAAGGCATGGCCATCAGCAGGAGAGCAATAAACTGAATTTTTTGTGTACTTTCCGGGATCAAGTGAGGGAATGGGAGTTTGGGTCTTGTTGTGTGTGTGTGTGTGTGTGTGTGTGTGTGTGTGCGTGTGTGCGCGTGCGTGTGTGCGCGTGCGTGTGTGTGTGTGTGTGTTTCACAGGAAAACAGAGAGTGGTGTACTGCGTGTGCTCCGAGCGTCATCTCTAGACTCACTAGCCTTATTACTGCCTGTGTGCACTTCACAAACTGGTTACAGCACGTCCCTCCCCGCCATAAAACTGAATTTGTCCAACCGCTGCTAGCCCGGCGCTAAAGACAAAATGAACACTTCATCCTATCCCTGCAGACCTGCGAGAGAGAGAGAGACCTGTGACAGCGAGATAGACGGAGAGAGAGAGCGAGAGGGAGCGAGAGAGATAGAGAGAGAGAGACAGACTACAACAGAGACAAAGAGAGTTGGGGTCCTAGCATTAATCACCGCCTGAAGCGCTGAGACACTAGCTTGGCCACCCACTAGTGTTCCGCTGAAGTGTTTCCAAGCAAGAGGAGGAGAGACGAATATAGAATTGATGAAGACGAATGTTGCTTTCTGCTGATTAAAGTTAAATATGCGATAAACAGAGACGGCAACGCGTAAATAAAGGACACGGGGGCAGGAGGGATCTCTGGAGCCGAGGGGCTGCCTGCACCTTAACAAGGCGCTGTGCCAGTTGGAAGCTGTTGGGCTGCAAAGAGACAGTTGGCGAAACCACATTGTAACATACTGACTGTATGAGACTGTGAGGCAATGGCTTGCATTGGGATATTCTACAGACTCTGGTCTTTTGATTCATGTTGGGCCAACGGTACATAGAATACAAAAAGACTCATATTTTCATGCCCGTTCATGTGTGTTGGACGATGATGACAATTTACTGTCGTGGACTTTAGACACTCCCATAAACAGACACACACACACACACACGCACACATAGAGCCCTCACACTTGTGCACGGATGCAGGCCCTGTGTGTTATCTTGGGAACGGCAGAGAGGTAAGCGTTGCAGTATTTTTCGGGGCGACAGGTCGCGTCGCATGTTTATGTGTCGTACGGCGTGCAGGGCCGCATGGATAGGACCGCCGCTGCCCTGTCGGTACTGAGGTACGCCTTCTTCATTAAAGCTACAGACACAATAGCAGTTCCACACACACACACACACACACAGGCATGCAAAAGTCCTGGACCAATTTAACACACAGCGGTTCACAATTACCCCCCATTAGTTACACCCTGTGTGAATCTACACCAACAACATGCAATGCTACGCGCTTAAACGTGAATTATTTATTGCACATGATCGCATGCGATGTCTTTATCATCCCCGGTGTCTTTACTCTGAATTCCTCATGATGCAAATTCTTCAACCTGTCCGTTTGCACGTGTAGGCCTATTTGCGTGTGTAATGTTTGCATCTGCTTCTCTCTCTCTAAAGCTGTCTGATGAGTAATCCGCTCGTATACTGTGATAAACGCCCCAATTACTCTGTCCTCCATAACCGCGCGCTGGCCAGCGGCCTTATTATTCATGAAATGCGGGCGGACGCCGACGCAAGGCAGAGGAATAAAACAATCATATTAATAACCGATGTTTGGTTTCACTCTCCTAATTAATTATCTGTCTCTATTGTCGACGCTGCCCTTCAATCTTAATGCACGGGGTGCATACGCCACAGGAATGGGGACAGCTGAATGGAAACGCACACGACCGAGAAGGCCGCCTGGAGTGTTTGTGTATATGTGTGTAATTATGCCTGCGTATATGCAGAAGCAGACTGTGACTCTCTGAATGTCCTTCTGTCTGTCAGTGTCGTGATGTGCGGTGCATTCATCCTCTTCCATCATCTAAACTGGACAGACTACGGACGGCCATTGGTCATTTAACCTCCAACGCTTCCAAGGTTGCGTGTTCAAACACATCCGGCATTTCAGTGTAAAAAAAAAGGTTGATAAATGAGCAACGAGCATTAGCAACATCCTGCTTCCGCAAGAAAAAGAAATCACGCAATTCTAATTCTATTGAACAAAAGTACAACTGTAAAGCATCGGTGAATATTTCACCCTGAGAATATATGTTTATATAACTTTTGGTGCTTTGTGATTCAAAGAGATGGATTTTCAAATTGGTATGCTGTCATTTCCCCACGTTCTGTCTCTTTCCCTTTTCTCATAGGCTCATTTGCAAGGCTTTTGAGTGGTTCTCAACACTTGCTCAGCACTGATTGGCTGAGCAAGGTACCCTTTTCGGGGTTTTTTACTCCCTTTGATCTTGCTTTGTGGAAAGCATCGTCGTCTCACAGACTTCCTCTTCCTCTTCCTCCAAACGGCGCAAAATCCAGAAGGTCACGTCAGCTTCCTTTAGGGTTGTGTGCACGTGAAGTGTGTGTGCACGTGTAGCGTGTGCAGGTGTAGCGTTGGACGTGCACGTTGTTGCACACGTTCACTCACCCTCTCTCCATCTTCTCCCTGACCATGCTCTCTCTCAGCTGCTGGAGTCTCTCCTCCATCAGCTCACTCTCCTGGGCCAGAGTAACCGTCTCCATCCGAAGCTCCTGCCGCTTCCTATTGGACACGCACGCACGCACACACACACACAACCACATGCACACACACACACACACACACACACACAAGACAATCAATCAGCAGCGATCTATCATACAAATGGCTTGCCGCATCGAACGGGCAAACGGTGGTTTTCATCAATCTGTTCAATTCATCCACAGCTCCTGGCAACCCCCTGTTGCTTTGGCCGATCGATACTTTAATCAATTCGTCATGGGATCAGGAGAGCACCTCGTCAGGTATCAATTCGATCAATTCCATGTCAGCGCATGAGGAACTACAGTGTTGGAGATTAGGGCTCTGTTTGGTATTGGGAAATATAAGGGAGGCAAGCGCCCATTCGCAACCGAGCGAAGACAGGGAAGGGATGTAGGAGACAGCAACGATTCAGCCTGGGTGCACATTGTCACAGGATGCGTTGGGACGGAGGTTTGGCTTATAACTATAGGCTAATGTGTGGTTAAAAAAAAATCCCAGCGACCACAAACGACCCTGACACCTATAAATGCATGCAATGACTTACCAGGGTCATCGCTTACCTGGCATTGAGCCTCGCGGACGTGGCCTTGTTGTTGGGGATGACCACAAAGTCATTCAGGTTCATGGTTGGTTCTGACTGGAGACTCTGGCAGGAGGCTGCTGCGGTGCTGACTGCGTTTACAAAGACTCACCTGTCTAACAATGTATACAAATACACAAATGAATCAATACATAATGACAACAACAAGTATATTAAACTGGCTTTTGGAAATCAAACAGTGCCACAAATGAATAGAGTTGGAATGAAACGAGGAAGGTAACATACTGTACATTACATGTTTTAACAGACAGTACAATTGTGTTAAATGAGACGTGGCTGACAGAATAACGTCGGTGGTAAAACGCTGACAACATCGCCAGGTAATAAAAGCCAATTAGGGTGGTTAGGTAATGATGTAACTAACTAACTAACTAACATTACACCTTCCGTAATGTACCCACCTCCTGGTTCCACTTCCTAGGGCTGCTGCTGCTGCTGCACGGCTCCCGCTGAGTTGGTCCCCAGTTTGTTGTAGTTACCGTTGCTATGGCACCGCCGCTCTCGCGAGAGTTGGAGACCGAGAATAAGATCAAGTCGAGTCTTGGCTGGAATCCCCCGCAAATAAATATCTGAAACCTCAAACCTCAATATACTATGCTGGCAAGCATCGCACGCAATGGGAATATTACCCCCCGTAAACATTGGCAATATTGCTCCTGTGATTCCTGAATGTGGATGTGTATGCTTTGCACAAACTTCCCGTGGGAAATAACCTTGGGAGTTATTGGGACAGCATGACAACCATATTATGGATGATTGCAGACACAAGTGTGCTGTTTGGTCATTAACAAACCGCCATGCAATACAAATACAAATAACAAAGATGGTGTTGTGTCACTTTATTTGATCAATGCAGACAAAATATAAAATGGGACGATGAGAATGTATAACAAAAAAGAATGATCCCCTTAAAAAGCCTCATTCAGAATATAAAATGTTACCATTATTTTGTATTCCCCATGTACCCTTCCTATGGTGGTGGGCAGGCCCAGCTTATCATGTTGTGGAAGAATACACAGTGGGTAGAAGATGTATATGTATCTTGATATATATCGAGATACATATCTATAAATACATTGTGTGTGTTTTTTTCACCTAATTTACAATTCCCTTGCACAATATTACTTTACTTTTGCTGTAAAAATTGATGCAACATTAAGAAAAATTCTGAGCATAAATCCTCATGGAGAATTTATGGAATGTTTCCAAAGTTTCCATCAGAAATCCATGTCTCCCTTCTGCAACGACTATATGGATGACTGGGGGTGCATGCTCAGATGAATCCAAAGCATAGCCCTCTGCTGTGCGTCTGTGTGCGTGTGTGTGTGTGCGTGTGCGTGTGTGTGTGTGTGTGCGTGGGTGTGAGAGTCTTTCATAACAGCGCAGCCAAACCTCATTTGTATTCCGGAACAAAATAAACTTTATGATCTGCCGGGGCAAAGGCGGTCTTCCACTTTAGGCCGTGCCCTTTCAGTCTCCCCCTTCATCCGTCTCTCAATCCTTACAGCACACCCACGCCAACCATTATGGACACCTTGCCCTTAAATCCTTCACTTCTCCCTGTCTCTCTCCCCCCTGCTCTCATTGTTGGGTGACCCATTGTCTTATTTTGTGTCATATCGTGTGTGTGTGTGCATGCGTGTGTGTGTGTGTGTGTGTGTGTGTGTATGTGTGTGTGTGTGTGTGTGTGTGTTTGAGGTCTTGACCTCAGTTGAATTCTGTTTCTTCCACCTCTCACTAACCCACGTCCCTCTCTCTCTCTCTCTCTCTCTCTCTCTCTCTCTCTCTCTCTCTCTGTCTCCCTCCCTTCCTCTAGCTCTCTCGTCCATTTTCTGCTCTCTTGGCCTGCACAGACAGAGACGTGCGTGAGGCGGCATACTGATAAGCAGACGAGTGGGATGGAGGAAAAAAAGGAGGTAAAAAAAAAAGAAAGATGAAGAAAGCAAGGGATGGATGAGTGGGGGGGGGGGGGGGGGGTATCGGGGGTGACTACATAGAGAGAAGACAGGAGGGGGTGGGTTTGGGTGGGGGGCACGTTAAAAAAGGCAAGCCAAGTGGATCAATGAGCATGAACAAGAGAGCCACAGAATGCATACGAGAAGAAGGCTCGAAGGGAGGAGGAGCCGTCGGACGGAGAGGGAAAGGACAAGAGATGCGTGGGGAAATGTCAGCGCTATCTTGTTCATTAGTCGCCCGCTTCCATGTCTATCTACTGGCTTCAGCGTTCGACCACTCGCAGGCTTAAGCCCAAAGTGCACACGCGTGCACGCGCACACACACACACACACACACACACACACACACACACACACACACACAACGGGAATAGGACACAGGTCTAGTATTGTTTACGTCTGTCGAGGGACCGTATAGGTTAGGTGTGGAAAGTTTCATCTGTTTGTGCTGAAATGGGTTATCTGCTTGTCTGTGGGAAGTTTATGTGACTTGTTGTGCTGTTTTATCACGTTGGAGGAATACATTATAACACATATAAATGCATATCAATATAATAGATCGAGACCTTGAAAGAGAGACTTCTTCTGCCCAGTATCTTGGTCATTCATTTTATTCGCTCTCTCTTCATGTGGCAGAGAGAATGCAATAGAAGTGTCTGCACAGAGTAGACCAAGTGGATTAGAAGGCTAAAGTGAACATAAAGTTCCTTTCACACATGCTGTCTATCCCAGAAATGTTCCTGCAAATGTTCCTGTCATGTGTGAGTGTGAACAGGGGTCGATCCTGGAAAATCCTTGTGACACTTCCTGCAAATCAGTACAGGGAGAGGCACGTGAAGGGTTACGTTTGTCGCTGTGAGAGGCTTTCATGTGGAGTGAGCGAACCAATCACAAGACTCCACTGATGACTCATTTGCATGCACAACTGCGTAGCTTAAGGCGTCAATGTTTTTCAGTGACT
>PIJE02000877.1:112500-120000 GCA_002895965.2 Coryphaenoides rupestris
ACGGAATGCCGACAGAGCAAAAGAAGTACAAGAGAGGACACAGAGTGGAGAGAGTCAAAGGGAAGAGGCTATATACGATCTTTATGGTCTTCATGAGTCTTGAGAGTTGCTCATTGCTGTGGTCGATTGCTGTGCATGACTCATTCATAGCCAATACACTCACTTAGGCCTATTGTGTGTGGGGGGACGGTATGTGTGTGTGTGTGTGTGTGTGTGTGTGTGTGTGTGTGTGTGTGTGTGTGTGTGTGTGTGTGTGTGTGGTGGATGGGTGGTTCAAGCAGCCTCACCTGGTCCCGAGTCCAGTCCAATAAACTGGTTGTACGGTACAACATTCACCTGTGTCCTGCAAAAGCCCAGCAAAGGTGGCATGTGAAAGCCACTTAAGAGAGCGTGTGACAGGGGCTACTGCTACACCTTATGTAGCCGTAGCCACGGGTTAAAAGTTCGAAGACACGTACGTCGTTGGATTTACAGCAAAACGCACCGTCTGAATGGGTGAGCCAACATGTGAACTTTTAAGTGCACTGCAGGAACACATTCAATGGTTTGCCCGCTCACAAGACAGGAACGCAATCCGTTTTTTTCTTTCTCCTCTGCTTTTATCACTTTCACTTTCACACACACACACACACACACACACACACACACACGCACGGCAAGGTTTATTGAGTGATGATGGATGGTTTTCATTTAACAGCGAGTGTGTTGACATCAAAATTCATTTCCATGTCCTTTGAATGCGTCTGTGCTCTAATTTACAATATCAGAAGCGGTGTGCATGCACACAAACATACTTTAAGAGGAGGTAGGAGCCCATCAATCCTGATTTAAAGGCGTCTCAAACTTTCCGTCGTGGTTCTTCTGACACAACAAGCGGTGGCTGCTTGAGAGAACGCTCTCCTTTATAGTCACTTTCTGCCCGTTTATCACTCCTCTCTCTCTCTCTCTCTCTCTCTCTCTCTCTCTCTCTCACTCTCGACATCTCTCTCTCTCTCTCGTGCTTTTCTCATAAAAAAATGCAATATCCTCTCGTTTTAATTTGATGTGTGCGCCGGCACCTAATCATAATGCAATTAAAAGCTCATACCGTCACCGTTCCTCCGCACTGAACGTTATGACAGAGGGGGAAAAAAAAAGGAAAAAAAAAAGTTCGGCAGAGCTTAACGTCAAGAACCAATAAAGATAAGTACACGCATTACACAATATTGTGGCAGATAAAGAGAGCGACTCACTCGTAAACCAAATGATTCTGTGGTGTAGATAGCGAGAAATGTGCAAGAATCCTTCGTTTTCCTGCGTCGTCTGTAATGAAGCCACAGCGGCAGGCTCAGGGTTGTTGTAGAAGCTTTATCTTTTTATTTTACTACACACATATTAAGGCCACACATCAGCATTTTTCGCTTTGCAGTATAAATAATGCATGTGGTCACGTTTCCTATGTTCCAGTTTAGTCCACTATATACTAAAGTGTGCTTCCACTCCATGAGCTGGTATGGTCTCCACTGATGCTACGCTATTATCCATATACAGTATATGCAACTTTTCAACTCATTTTTGTAGGATATACTGTTTTATGTTTTCAATTATATTGTGTTCAAAATGTATGTTTTGTTTTCGGGGGAATGTTCATCTGCAGGGGGAACCTATTACAGGCAAAAGGAACAAGAGAAAATGTGTATTACAAGAATATCGTTGCGAAAGCCTTATGAGCACATAACCTTCCGTCTCGACGCGTGTTAATCTCACAGAAATCATTCAAATATCGCAGTCGAGGGAATGTGCAGGGCATATTTTAATGAAACAGGAACTACTATTAGATCCTCCCGTGGATATAACTTTAGAAACGGTGTGAGCGGCAGGATTGCGTGGCGCAGCCCAAGGTCGAGCACATTTCACATAATAATATTTCGTGAGGCAGGTCTGCTGGTTGACATGCATTCTGCAGGGGAGCCGCAGGTTGGCTGAGGTTGTGCACAGTCTGCCTTCAACCACCGACCTATTTGCGTGCGTGGGTGTACATGCGTATGTGTGCGTGCGTGTGTGCATGTGTGTGTGTGTGCGCGCGTGTGTGTGTGTGTGTGTGTCGCGAGACTGTGAAGTGTATGTGTTCCGGCTATTAATCTCGCGGACAGTAAATTTCATTTGTGGTAGGCGCTAAAGTTAACCAGGCGGAACCTGGAGATGAGAGTTAAATTACATGACAACAGCAAAATGTGATTTATGGTAATTAGGGCGGCAATTGACAGCCCAAACAGGGCCGGGCATTAAGACGCGCCGAGACTCACCTGTCCATGAACTCATACATACAAATGGGCCCCCTCACAGCGAAGACACAAGCATTTACAGACCATCCAGACAGACCATGCCCCATTACAAGAGCCTGATAGCTACACTCACACACACATTACGCACCAACACAAACGCACGTACACATTTATTTCCGTTGTTATAGTACACCGGCGAACACACAGACAGACAGTAGATGTCTCTCTACAGGACTCATCTGGAGGGAACGCACTAGAGCAATGTTCTGGAATGATACGTCTCCGTGTACAGTATAAATAAGAACAGAAGAATAGAATAGAATAGAACTTTATTTATCCCGAAGGAAATTCAGGATAAATAAAGTTAAAGAAGGAAATTCTCACACCCAATTAGTGTTTATTACTCATACGTGAGAGATAAACAAAGAGAGGAGACAGGGGAGAAAGGGTGGGAGAGTGTGAGAGAGAGAGGGTGAGTGAGAGTATAGTCGAATGGCAGGTGTGCTATTAATACACATGCTGATGTTTGGTAAAGGATACACACACAACCCTACAGAGGAAACCTCCATCCACACACACACACACACACACATACACATACACATACACATACACACAGACACACACACACGCACACATACAAAGAAGCACACAGACACACACACACAAAAACACAAAGAAGCACACAGACACAAACACACACACACACAGAAACACAAAGTAAAAACACACACACACACACACACACACACAGAAACACACACACACACACACACACACACATACAGAGTTTGAAGCTACAGCTGGAGGCCTATAGATTCCAATAATGCGATGTAATCATCTCTTCCCAGTGATCTACTGGCGCTATCTCTCCCGCTCCGTCTCCTATTGCTGACCTTGCTTGTATTCGTCTCCATAACAACAGCCTATGGATGGACTCGGGCTGCATGTTGCTGCACAATAGCAGCGTGCAGAACACACGTGCCGATGTTCACGACGTATTGCCAGTCATCCTCATTTTAAGGCAAAGAAACCACACTCACACTCACACTCACACGCACCCCTACAAACACAAAGGCACGCACACACACACACACACACTAATAACAAATAAGGCCGGTGGATGTGTGTAAACAGATTTGTGTGAGTTAGCGCCGGGCGCTAGCACGGCCCTGTGCCTTGTTCAGCCGTGTAACTCGATTTGAAATGCTAACAGCGCCGCGGGCTTTAGGGCATGCTACGCTATGCTACGGCTACCTTCATCAGCGCCGCTTTCTGCCAACTTAACTCCATTGTCTGAGAGCACGGAGGAGCACCGCGCCTCAGCCCCGTACTGCTGAATACAATTAGTTGGGATATTTGGGGCAGAAATAATTTGTGCGTCGCACACATTTGCATTGCAGATGAACGAGGAGGTGGAGGAGGAGGAGGAGGAGGAGGGGGAGGAGGAGGAGGAGGTGGAGGAGGAGGAGCGGGATGGGAGGAGGAGGAGGAGGAAGAGGGGTTGTGTAATGCAGCACCGATGGTATCTATGTGAGCGGGCAAAGAGAGGGAGTTTGTGTGTTGCTTCTCTGGCGACTTGGTGGGTCGCGTGTGTGTGTGTGTGTGTGTAATTGTTAACATAAATGCTAATGGCTTTTACGGCTATCATTACAATCTATCATCAGCATAGATGTATAGGATATGAACGTGGGGTGACAGCACTGAGGACAGGGGTAATGGATGAGCGCACCAAAGAAAGCAATCATTAAATTATTCATGTATGAAATGACGTACATTTTATCAAAATTATGAAGCCAGGCTTATAATGGGGTTTTTTTTATCCATATTGATATGTATGCCATTCAACTATGTAGTTGGACGTCTGGGGTTTTCAAACTAAAAGTTGGACTGAAACAGCAATAAATAAATCCAAATCTGTGTAATTCATTAACTGTTTACTGTTAAAGCCACAGAAGGACATTTACTGTTACGGCTCGCCCGTCCTCGCCTCCACGTCCGCCCCTCTCCCCTCCTGCTACACGCCCTTCGCGCTCCTCTGCGCGCCACCTTGGGCCGGGCATACGGCTATCTCTATCCCTCACCCCCCTTCTCCTTCTCATCCCTCCAGAATCCCGGACCCCCCTGCTGAGTTCGAGCCAACCCGCAGAGCCCTTCCCCCCGGATCCCATTATCCATGTGGCATCCTCTGTGGCAAATCCTTTGTTGAATTAAACCGCCTTTTGGGCTTGAACCTCAACCTACGCCTCCTCCTTTGCTGTGCGCCTGGGTCTCACCTCAACCCCCCCCCTAACATTTACAATGCAGTAGCCCTCTGTAGCCTGAGCCCTGCTACACACCACTGAAGTGGCTTCTCTGAGCTCCTCCCACCACCTGGACACAAGGAGAAGTTGTGTAGAAACCAGAGTTTGTTGCAGAGTTTATAATGTTTTGCAGGTGGGATCTGCTGACATGTCAGAGCTCTCTCCTGGGGTGTGTGTGTGTGTGTTTTTAATTGCATGCATGTGAATGTGCACTTGTGTGTGGTGCTGTGTGTGTGTGTGTGCGTGTGTGTCTGTGTGTGTGTGTGGTGATGGCCAGTTTATGCTGTGTGCCCTGATTGGCCAATGCACCACAGGTGTGCTGCAGCCTCACCCAGCACCACAGAGTCTATCAAATCAGCGTGACTGGTGAGGCTGCTTCAACCAGACCACCAACCCACCCAACATACACACACACACTCCACAGTATCATTGAGTGACAGATTTGAATACACCGGTACAAAGATCCAATAGTTTCGCAGACAAACGTTCAGTGGGCAGTAGTACAGCAGTTTTGTTTTCTCTCACCGCGAGAGCTCATTCTGTGTGGGAATCACAGAAAGCCTCTTGTCACAGATTGGGTTTTTTTTTTTTACGATACGACAGATGTCTGCATCTACACTGCCTGACTCCAGCATGCTCGCGCGCTAGTTAGCCATTACGACCATCGTCATGCTGTACTTAAGTTATGCCCATAACGATGAGCACATTCAATTCGAACATTTGGTTCAAGATGTCAAACTTAGCCCCCGGTCTTTAGTACCGCTAGCATCCGCCACAGCTACGCTTTTAAATATTACCATAACTATTACAACCTTCCCAGAAGCGCCCCCAAGGAGGGCCAAAGAAGCGCAGGCTTAACAATCAGGAGAAACTGGAATAAGAATTTTTCCTGAAATTGTTTTAAAATGAACGAAACCTAAACGTAATCAGAATCGTTTGTGTTTTTTGTGATAGTTCCAATCTCCTCCTCTCATTCATCAGTAAGATTCTTTCCAAGTACGAATTTCCACTTCTATGATTTTGTAACATGACGTGTTCTCAAGATTGACAGATCCACATTTAAAGATTGTTTGGCTGAGTGGTGTAACAGGTGGCGCTCACAGCAAGAATCCCAAATTAGTCAAAATCAACCTGCCTATGTTTAATTGTGTTTCCTCATGTATTCTGTGTGTGTGTGTGTGTGTGTTGTGTGTGTGTGTGTGTGTGTGTGTGTGTGTGTGTGTGTGTGTCTTTCTAACTGGCACCAACATTACAGACATGCACTTCTTCCAAATTATATTATTATATAAAATGTATATTTGGTGTGTTGTTTACAGTCAAGGATGTAAATAGGCTGGGAGAGTATGTCCATGTAACCAGACACACATACACAAACACACACACGCGCGCGCACACACACACACACACGTACACACACACACACACACACACACACACACACACACACACACACACACACACACACACACGCACGCACGCACACACACACACACACACACACGAGCGAGCGGAAGTGAGACTAACTCACTTACTGGCTGAATGTGCTGATGGGCTAAGGCCAAACTAACACACTCCCACCCTCCCCTTCTCTTCACACACACACATACACCCGGTCACCCACTCTCTCTCTCTCTCTCTCTCTCTCTCTCTCTCTCTCTCACCTCTCTCTCTCTCTCCAACTCTCTCTACCATTCCCCTTCCCCCTCGCCTGCCTTATTTTCTCTCTTTCTATCTATCCCTCTTTCTTTCTTTCTCTTCTCTCTCTCTCTCTCTATCTCTCTCTGTCTCTGTCTCTCTATCTGCGTGTGCACACACACACACACACACACACAGAAGCATTGTGCGGCCCTGTGGTGTTGAGAGTCAAAACACAGTTTCGTCTGCAAACTGTTTATTATTTATAGCCCATGAAGGTGTCATCACACTGTTTCGTGGCGCACCATAGTTTAAACAATATAGTCGAAGGAGATACAGAGACAGAGACAGGGAAAGAAAGAGATCGAGAGAGAGAGAGAGGGAGAGAGACAGATAGAGTGAGGTGATGAACCTTTCGTTTTTGGACAGGCAGATACAAACTTTTAGTTTTAGAGAGTATTTCAACAGATCATAAACACAACTCATCGAGTCAGTGCATCAAGCCATCCTCTGCCTTGACTGGTCGACTGACTTTACAGTTTAAGGTAACAGTATTGTGTGTTGTATGTAACTCATAAAAACTTTGCTTCTGCCCATCCATTGAATGTCTCATTCAACTGCAACCTTGCTGTTCACAACCTCCAAATGAACCGACGCATAATTAACTTCCGCCTGAATATTCTCTTCCTGTTTGACTCCTCGATGGTAATGGTCTCTCTCTCTCTCTATATATATATATATAGCTCACGACAGGCTGTGGTATATGGTTTTTATATCATGCTTTTATAAAATGTTCGCCAAGCATGGCAATATGAAAGTAGGCTAATAGACACACTACAACAATGTTCATAAAGCATTGTTCAAAGAAATAGGCCCTTCTGGCTGCCTGCCCATGCATTGCTATGCCACAAACTAGACACATTCCAATTCAAACTGTCAGTCGGAAGACTTTTGGGAAACTGCTGGTCGGCTTTGCATTTGTTGTTTGGTGGAATGCAGTGTCGCTTGCCAAATTGTGAAATAGAGAGATTAGAAATCAAATGGTATAATTATATCACGGGCTATGAACCAAATGAAAGATTGGCTTAGAATTTTCAGGTACAGCGTTTAGATAAAATATATATTATAAATATACTAATATCTACACAGAACCTGTCCCTTCCAGGCTTAGGATCCCTCCCCCTGGGCCTCGGTCGGGGAGTGTACCTCTGTGGTGTGTCGTCTCGTGCTCCCGGTGCAGAGACCTGAGTCCTGTGAATGTTATGTAGGGCTGTGTGCCACTGCTCCAGCTTCAACAT
>PIJE02000877.1:127500-147500 GCA_002895965.2 Coryphaenoides rupestris
ACAGGCAAAGAATGAGAGGTTACACACTTCTTGAGCCCAACACACCAACCACTGCCACTAACACAGACCGCTCTGTGTTTCAACATATTAGGTTCATATTAGACACCACAGGGGTAATGAGTCTTGAGCTGGGATCTGCCCCTGGTTCACTGTCCTGCTGGTATAACCTGATTTCCGCTTAAAAGCAAGCCTGTTTTATCCATATTTTTTGTGCGAACGCCCAACCTCAAAATTACCCGCAACCTTAGGTTTAAAAGGAAAATGCTTTGCTGTCCATTTCTCGCATGCATGCACACGCAAACACACACACACACACACACACACTTCTATGATTCATATATAGAACAATCTGTGCTGGGAGAGTGGTTTGAGGCTTCAGCAGATTACCGGCTTTAGTCATATGATTTAGCATACAAACAGGTTTGAGAGTGATGCCGATCAGGGTTAGTGGTAATGACATGTGCATGTTTCATATACTGTTAAATCCCATTAACACACACACACACACACACACACACACATAGCGTTCAGTACCTGGACGTCCCAGCAGGTGTGGAGCCTCCCTTGTGGATTCTGCAGGAACTGCACATTTGCCAGAACCATCACGTAGCTCTTCACTGTGTACCACCGTACAACACGACCAACAAACAACAGACAGACATTTGGTCCATACTTGTGGGAGCCAGTTCAATTACCTCCAATAGTAAACCGTTTTATTAGCTTTGTCCTGCTCCTATTGTCCGATCCTATTGGTCCATGACCAATGTTTGTCTCTGCTAAAAGTTTTGGGAGCAAAAAAAAAGACCGAGAGCTAAAATGTAATCGTCCACGTTGAAAAGGCCAAAGATAGGCAATGAAAATGAACAATTAAACGGGGAGTGGACTGGGAAATGTCTATTTAGTCATGTGGAGCCAAACCCCTTTGTTTGACCTGTAACAGGGCTGTGTCGCACTCAAACTTCAATGGAACATATCCAGGGTTCAGATGCGCAGCGAGTCAAAGTTCAAACAAAATCGTACCTGTGAATGACGCACAGAGGGTAGCTCTAATGGCCCGGTTCTGTTCAGAACCAGACTGGAACTCACCACAGCCTACCTCTATGTTCTGTGGATTCTTGGTCAGAAAAAAGAAGAAAGCCTTCACAGATTCTGAAACAGTGAAAGACCGCATGCTAGCTGTCCTTGAAGATGGAGCGATCGATGACTAGGAGAAGACGAACCAAAAATACCCAAATGCCCAAGGCAACCACTATCAGATGAGTCGATGCTCTTGCATCAGATGAATTCAAAAGACTTTTGTGTGTGCATGTACAGTATGTACCACTCTTTGATGGAGAGTGTTTTCAAGAAGATGTGCTTGGACTTCTGTTTAATATAAAATCACTTGTATTGACGTATTTATTCATCAGGTACTTACTCTTATGCACAGGAGTAAGGGTATGTTGTGTTAGTTTTCATGTTCACATGAAAGTGCTTAAGTGCGATAATTGTGAAGCCCCCCCCCCCCCCCCCCCCCCTCTTAATTTTGTATTTAAATAATCTGGGCCTTATAAGAAAGAATGAACAACTCTGTGCTACTTCATTTCCTAGTCATTTTGAGAGGTCCCGTTTGACAGTTTTATTTTATTATAGAATGATTAAGGAATGAATGTTAATGAATTTTGGCCATAGACTACTACTGCAGAGCGGCCATTCAGTTCCCGCCCTCAATGTGCCAAATATTCATCGTTTCCGCTGGTGGTTGCAAAAAATCTCAAGCAATGGGGGCACCCATAAAAACTACGGTTTCATAGCAGTTGTGTGTAAACCAACGGGTGACGTCATGAATGCTACGTCTCTATTGTGTACAGTCTATGGTTCTTAGACTACTATACGAGTGAAACACATATAGACTGAAGAGTGATGCTTCTATTGCTGAAGTATACAAACCAAAAGTTCCTTCAAATCTGTCCCGAATTACCATCTGCTCCACTTCTGAACTCATTATAACACATATATACCTTCTCGGACTTCCTGAAGTGTGTGTGTGTGAGTGTGTGTGTGTGTGTTATCCATATGTTAAAGTCACACATCATTCCGGTGGTGGAGTTCAGGTTCAGGAGATGAACAGCAGGAGTGAAAAAGTTAGAGAAGTTGGAGAAGTGCATTAGAGGTGTATGCACTGATATTAGACTGTGTGTGTGCGTGTGTGTGTGTGTGTGTGTGTGTGTGTGTGTGTGTGTGTGTGTGTGCGTGTCTGTGTGTGTGCGTGTGTGTGTGTGTGGTATGGGAGGGGTAGAGGGTTTATTAGAATGTGGACCGACTGCATTATTCATGCTGCCCAGAGGCCACCCATTTCTAGTGACGCTTATCACTGCCCACTGTGTGTGCGTGTGTGTGTGTGTGTGTGTGTGGTGTGTGTGTGTGTGTGTGTGTTCGTGTGCGTGTGAGGGTGATAGAGAGAGCAAGAAGGAGACAGATTGCAGGCACTGGGACATTAGTTCAGCCAAACAGTGTGTGTGTGTGTGTGTGTGTGTGTGTGTGTGTGTGTGTGTGTGTGTGTGTGTGTGTGTGTGTGTGTGTGTGTGTGTGTGTGTGTGTGTGCGTGTGCGTGTGTGTGGAGGGCAGGGGGAGGGGGTGGGGGGTTGGAGGTGTTCTACCATGCAGATAGAACATTTTAAGCCTTACTTAGATTCACAACACACTCTAATGCGCTCAAACTCTGCTCTCCATAACCGAGGTAGAGCAACACTACAACAGACACACAGACACGGAGACACACACACATACACACACACACACACACACACACACACACACACACACACACACATACACTCAAAGGCACATATAATGGACGTATTACCCCATGAAAACATTCCCATTGCTCCCATTTCACAGAGTGGCTTTTCCACTGGCATTTTTGCATTTCTTGGATTGGGCTGTCCATCAAAGTTTGTATGAGTTGGTCTTTGGTCGCCTGGAAGGTGTTCAACCACGGAGGATTAAGGGATGAGGGAAAGGAGGGAGAGGAGAATGGTCGGGGTGGGGGGGAGGGGGGTGTACATGTGGAGGACCCCTACTTAGTATGCCCTACGGTGCCGGAGAGTGGGGGAGAAACAAGGGGAGTCAGGAAGGGAGGACGAGGATGAGGAGGTGAGGAGGAAGAGGAGGAGGAGGAGGAGGAGGAGGAGGAGGAGGAGAAGTCATGCGGAACCTTGCACAAATTTAAATTCCGATGAGAGGGATTTCAGTTCCATGTTCTGGCAACCCATCCAAGTTCAACCGGAGACACAAACAGAGCACGGATGTGCATGTGTGCACCCTCATGCGACCTGCGTTCTGAAGATGAACAAAAATGAACAAAAAGTGAGGCCCCAAAAGAAAACACAATTCATAAATGAATCCAAATGAAGTCCCGTTAAAAATGGCTTCCGGTGTGCAGATATGTTCATGTCTTTTTCTTTTGTATGTCTGTTGTCGCTCTCTATTGCAAATGAAGTCACTTGCATATACACTGTAGGTATAGGTAGGTATCTCACGATGAAGCCATTGAACTAAACAAGTTTATGTGTTGTTTAACCTTTAGTTGAACTGTTTTGTAATCAATTCATAGAGGAATTCCTCATGGTGAGTCTTTATGTACCACAGCGATATATTGAATGTCTCTTTCAACAAAATGTTCTCTTTGTAAGTCGCTTTGGATAAAAGCGTCCCTAAATGTAAATGTTAATTTAAATGAAACAGAAGAGGGTCTCCTTTTGGGTCATTAGGGTTCTATGGGGGCTATAGGGTTCAGAACCCTAATGAACAGAAAATATGGCCTCTGAGACGATGGAAACCTCTGGCTCATAGAATCATACGCACCAAACATTGACAAACCTTTTACCCAGTAGACTGTAGCAACTGGTAGGCTGATCTATCCACCTTACATCTAGGTGGACACTCACACTTGTGATGCTCAAGGTCAAGCTAATCTTTATTATCCCCGAGAGGCAATTTGTTGCATAGCCAGCAGAACACAAGATCACACAAACAATTCACACAAAAACAAAACAGCATTACAGCTCAGACCTGGTGGTATAATATGTCTACTTTAAAGAAACAAAACCATGATGGCCGTGATGAGGACGCTATTGAGTTTGATTAGTTCAGACGGATAAACAAGGGAAAACAAAATAACACAACCATGAATGTGTGCCTCCATGCACAGTACAAATTGTGCATGACAACGTGCACCACTGTCTGACAGCCATCATGTCATTTTGGAACCCGCATCGACCAATGAGCATCAGGGGCAGGTAAGCTGCATACTCTATTTTTGTGTATTTTCTAATTAAACCTTTATTGAACCGGGCTATGACTCCATTTTCAAGAGCCAAGACGGCAGCATAGCAGCACAGGTACATATAGGTTTCAGACAAGCACACACAAAAAGTAAATGGTCAATAGCCAGTACTATTTGAAGGGCTGTCTGAGAGCCTTGTGCTCCAAGACATCCTCCAAAATGTCATCTTCCGTTTATAATGGCCTCGGTCTATCCTGCCCCATTGTACTCCTCGGATAGTTTTTAATTAGTTTCAGTTTGGAGGATAAGCTCTCCGCAGCCGTGACGGTGACATGATGAGTCAGACATAACAGGGAGGCTGTGTAAACCTCACTGAATGCGGAGGTCACTGCTGGGTGGTTTACTTTACAATTAGCATTTTATAGATCAGCGACAGACTCATGCTTCGTGTCTGGTCCAGAAAACACAATCTGAAAGAAGGTAGCTGGCCAAGGAAGCTGGGGGCTATGTCACGACTGTGGTGCTCGGTAAGCCGTCAGACAGCTTGGTGTAACTTCTCCTCCTGTGCGCTTGTGGAGTGGAGTGTGTTAGCGTGAATTACCTCAAACATCTTTGCAGCTCCTTGTAAGCGGGTGAATCTTTGGGAACGTTGCTGTGTGATTATATCGAGACAGGCCAAAAGTAACTCTCTGCATCAGAAAGGTGAGTGTCCTCACCAAGTTGATCAAAGTGACGCTTAACTTTTATCTCCGTGGTTATTTCCAACTTTGACTGCCGCATCCACAGCTAGAGCCAGAGTGGTGGACTCTTCAATCTGCTCCCTGTACTCAAAACACTGGGTGGCATTTCACAGTAGAGCAGACGCTTTGAGTATATCAGTGTGTTTTGCTTGGCTTAACTGTGAGACGGCAGTTAACTATATACAATTGAAAATATAAAGGAACATTTGCTGATAGCATTCTTAAGCATATTTCTAAATCTCTTTTGTCACTGGTAAGGGATATTTTGCTGAGGTCTTTCATAATGTCTCCATATCTGGGCTTTTAACGCAACAAGGGCATCATGGCGGCAGGACCAGCGAGTGGGAGAATCGGCGCTTTAATGGTGTGCCTCTGCTCTCTGGCGCCATCAACTCACTGAGCAAAGCCCGTCGATTGATACAGTGACCGGAAAACGTTGTGTAGTGTCTCTCCAGTGTCATAGAACTGCCACACTCCAGGGAGTCGTTGAGCGCTATGTTGAGACTGTGAGCGGCACCATGAACATAATGGGAAAGGGGCTCGTTCTCTGCTATTCTTGCTTGTATGCCCAAATACACACCGCTCACATTAGCAGCCCCATCATGTCTCTGTCCATGACATTTAGACAGATCAAATCAGTTTTTCTCTCTAGAGTCGGGGATTTTGCTCTCCAGCTCTCAAGCTGGTGACCTGAGAGTCACTTCAAATCCCCAAAACGCTTCATTGATCTGTATATCTGTACCAATATCCATGCAACGATTCCGGCTCCATTGGTCTCATAAACCAAGAACACATCTCCTGGGTTGTGTCCAAAATAAAACTAGGCTTCATGTATTCCATCAACTATGTTGATGTTTTCACATGGTGAGATAACATGTACATGATGTCATCTTGAATCTGGTGACTGAGGTATTTCACTGACCCTCCCGGTCAGTTGATTAGCCCTCTTATAACAGGGTCGTATCGATTAATGACAAGTTGTCAGCACTTCCTTGACCTAGAACCTTTCTATGTCCCCCGAATGCCAAGTTGCATGATAGTTAGAGTGAGTGTTACATTTGTAATACGCACCACGTCTCCGGAATAGGGCCGCATTTCGCACATTCCTCTCCATTTCGCCGTCTATTGTGCCACTGAGTTTCCATTGCTTATAGATGGTAAATGGATTGCATTTATATAGTATTTTTATCCAAAGCGATTTATAGTTGCCTCACATTCACCCATTCATACACCAACATTGCAAGATGCAAGGTCAACCAACACGTCAGGAGCAGTTAGGGTTAGGTGGCGTCTTGCTCACCTTGACACTTAGCTAGGCGGAGCCCAGGGAACCAGCAACCTTCCGGTTGCCAGACAATCGCTCTAACCTCCTGAACTACTGCCGCCCCTCGATAGATGACGCATGCACCAAGATGTATTTGAGAAAATTCATGATTCCCAATTTTGGCTGAGAAAAAATGCTTCCAGTCTTTTATTTATATTTAGCCATGCAGTAGTAGGGGGCCTTCCGGTTGCCAAAAAGCCAGCAAGGCTCACAGTAACTGCAGTCTCTAATACGGGGGAATAGAACGGCCAACTACGTAACAATTTCATCCGCACTTCAGTGGTGGATGCATAATAATTCCCAAAAAACATCAATCGTCCTTATCGGTGGGAAATGGACCACTTAGGTTTGCATGGGCCTCTGAATTTTCAGAGAAATGGCACCGATCAGTCGGAAATTGCTCCGGAGCAGGGATCTCTCCCTACTCTGAGTTTAACCCCTAGCGTGAGGAGGAGGCGGCCTTCCACTGTCCACCTCTACTCCCACTTGCACAGGTGAGGAGGGGGAAGGGGAGGGGGAGGGGCAGGGGAGGTGCTGGTCAAGCGCAGGAAGGCAATGTACCTCTCCTCGTAACGAGCAGCTAGCAGCCGAGTCCACATTGTCACTACAGCCAAAGAGAGAGACGGAGAAGGAATCCATCTAATTAGGCTACTATAAGAACACCGATATAGACCTTACCTCACACTTTAATGCAGACAGTCACAGTACTGCAGTGAGGCTACCTGACCCTACCCTGACGGAGACGCTAGGGGTGTGAATGCATCGCTGCTAAGGTCAGACTCAATGGGAGTTGCCATAGGAGGACGACGAGGGCAAACTGAATACCTACCAGTTTGGACATTCGTTGTCCTGCATTTAGTTTGTCTTTCTGCTTTTTTTGTTCTACTTTTGTGTTTACATAATCCACTCATGTTGTTCACCGAACTTTAAACTAGTGGACAATGCTGTACCGTTGCCAAGTGGTCTATAATAATACTTATAAAGAGTGAACTACTTGGGTGATTATTTTCATTTTCATTTCAACTTTGGCTCTCCGCTCTGGTATAATTCTGTGCGATGGCAGCCCTACTCTCACACACGCACCCCTGACAGGCAGAACGGCAAGAAGGCAAGAGGTTACACACTTCTTCAGCTCACCATCACTGCACCAAGAAGACTTTTTGGCACGATCAAATAATGGATATACGCTGATTCTTTCTGAATAAACAGCAATACCAGCTCCAAGAAACTCCATATTAGATGCCGCAGGGGTAAGTCTATCAACAAGCGAATAGCTGGGATCTATATGTGGTTTACTTTCAGGTTCAGTTTCTATGGTCTATTGTCACAATATTCCATCACTCATTGAGCATATTAGTTGGGATATGAAAACACACCTACTGGTATCCTGATTATTAATTCTAGCATAAACGAAGGGTCTGTTTTGTGAACCCCCGACCTTAAAGGTACTATATGTAACAGTCGGCGCATTCTGAGCTCCGTGGGTTGAGACAATAACAATCAGAAACTAACATTAGTTGAGAATTAAACCTTGTACACATTTAAAAAAGCATATATATTTTTTAAATGATCCACGCTTACATGTCACTTTGTTCCTTTTTCCCACGAAATCCGACCCTGAGTCAAATATAAGAGAAATCAGCCCAGAAGCTGTTCTACACAACAGAGAGAGTCGGGGAAGCTCTCATGTTTTAACTTCAACCACAACCTGCTACAACCTGCTAGAACTAACATTAGTTTCTGATTGTTATTGTCTCAACCCACGGAGCTCAGAATGCACTGATTCTTACTTACAGAACCTTTAAAGGTCAAACTGCGCCGATGGCCTCGAGGAGACACACTTCATCCAGTGTGAACTGATTAGAAAAAGTTGTGAGACAACTTTTGCAATCAATTCATCATCCAGGCCTACTTATAAAAAATGTTACATTATTTTTTTAATAAAGGCCTATATTGTTTTTGTAATGTCGCCTTCAAGTCTTACATACTTTTCTCCAAATCATAAAGACATCGAGAACATTCTTGCCTCGTTTTAGATATTTGTGCTTCTCACTCCATTTCAACAGAGTAAAATATGAAATATAAAATATGAAATATGAAATATGAAATATTAATCATGTTTCATGAACTGGTCAAGATTCCACCACTGCTGCAATTTAAATGAAAAGGCTTTGTGCGTCAAATGTGGACAAAACAGTCACATATTCTCACCGGCTGTGGCTACCAAGCACACGCGCCCGAGACATCACTGACACGCACATACTCATTCTGCTAATCTATTTAAAAGCAGATCCCCGCTCACACGCACACACACACACACACACACACGCACACACACACAGAAAACAGTTATGCTCATAGAACAAGCCCTCCTACTGAGAGTACTCTATTAAGCATAATTTAAATTGGGCATTAGGATAATTTGGAAGTGGGGGCTGTGGGGGGTGGAAGTAGACCAAACTAGAGAAGAAAACAAAGATAAAAGGACTGAAGAGGCGTGTTTCTGACTGAAACTGTGCGAGGGGGATTCAGGGAGAGAGATTCAGAGAGAGAGAGAGAGAGAGAAAGAGAGAGAGAAGAAGTTGAAGAATTAAAGAAAGAAGTCTTAAGAAAGTAAATGAAGAACAACTTGATACAGAAACGCTGTGTCTCTCTCTCACCCTCTCGTCAACTGTCTCGCTCTCTCTCTCTCCCTATCTCTCTCTCTCTCCCTATCTCTCTCTCTCTCTCTCTCTCTCTCTGCAGCTATGCTATATATATATATAAATACAGTATAGACTGGCCATTCCCGCTGGGGTATGTTTGAGAAGGTCAAAAGGGGGTCCTACAACTGCTCGGTGTTCCCCAGACAACACAATCTACAACATGCCATTTGTGCCTCAAACTAGTTTCCCAAACCAAAGAGCCCGGACCAAGCAGAGGGCTGGCCGCTGTACTGCGGGTCGTGGAGGTGAACCCCCACGGGAACATTCCGGGAGGTAGTGGTAGTGGTATGACTTCATGTGAAATGTGATTTCATAATCCTAAAGTTCCCCGTAGTATTACAGCGTGCACATTGTGGCGGCGGAGTCAGCATACAAATGATTGCGCTCTGGAAGCACAGGACACACAATGGTTTCTGCAGGTACTGGGTGAGGATTGGGGTACAGGGTTATGGTTGGAGGTACGGTTAGGTTGAGACCTAGGTTAGGATGGAGGACCTGGGTTTGGATTAGGGTATCAGGTTAGGGTTGAGGACCTGGGTGAGGTTTTGAGAACCTGTGTTAGGAAGGAGGACCTACCGGGCTTAGGGTTGAGGACGTGGGTTAGGATTTTCAGACCTGGGTTAGGCTTGAGGACTTGGGTTTGGATCGAGATATCGGATTAGGATTGAGGCCCTGGGTTATCATTGAGGACCTGGGTTAGGATCCAGGTACTGGTGTAGGATCTGGACGACATTTTTTGTTTATGCGTCACAAAAATGTGTGCAAGTCTTTGGCTACCATCTGTGCTCAGTGCTTTAGGTCATGGGGTCAGTTTGAGGTGAGAGCCGGACTACATCTGCTGGACTACATGAGGAGAAGCACACATTTTACATTCAGAACTGATACTCAATCAGTTCACGTTTTACATTTCATTCGAGACAAGGCAAAGACATAGTAGTGATGCCTGAGCAGATACACACACACACACACACAAAAGATACAGCATGAAGATGTTTTTTATTGTTATTATTTTGCAATATTTGTGAGACGTACGTAAAAACACCAACATCTTCACATTAGGAATGACAAAACACATGTCACACACACACACACACACACACACACACACACACACACACACACACACACACACACACACAGTGATATGGAATGCCAAAGTCTTTTGATAAGAACACAACTTGTTCAGAACACAAGCCTTTAATCATGAGGAAACAGCTCCCGGATATGTTTCATCTTCATGTTGTCTCCCTCTGCGCTGCTCTTATCTCTTTGTTCCTCATATCTCTCGCTCACACCCACCCTTACCTTTTACCCCATCTCTCTCTCTCTCTCTCTCTCTCTCTCTCTCTCTCTCGCTCTCTCTCTCTCTCTCTCTCTCTGCTCGCTCGCTCTCGACTTTCAGGAAAATGAAGGAGCTCTTTGAAAATGCGTGCATGCATACATAAACGTGTCGCGTAGACAAAAATACCATGCGTAGATGACTAAA
Source organism: Coryphaenoides rupestris (assembly GCA_002895965.2). Classification (NCBI taxonomy): domain Eukaryota; kingdom Metazoa; phylum Chordata; class Actinopteri; order Gadiformes; family Macrouridae; genus Coryphaenoides; species Coryphaenoides rupestris. The sequence goes on from PIJE02000877.1 coordinate 138,023, forward strand.
ACATGAATAGAAGATCAGTCTGAGACACACATACACACACACACACACACACCAGGGTCGGTGGGGGCTGGAAGGCAGCGCAGTGCTGGATAAATGAATTATTGGGCAAAGCAAACAAAAAACACAAATAAACATGCGTACGCTGCTGGGGGTGGTTGCCAGGGTGTTCATCGCTCGGCCAAAACCTACTGGGTCCTAGAGCAAGATGCCTGACCCCTCTCTGCTCCTTAACGCCAGGTTAGGCCTGCACTATGTCAATGTTTCTACTGCAGCTATTTACTCCATTACTAAAACACCTCTATAAGCCTTGCTGTTTATATGCCTATTTGTTTAGACTTCTCATTTCTGCTGCTCTTTTCGCTGTAAATACTGTAAATAGTGTGGATATTCAGATCCTCCAATCTGTGTTATTCGTGTTATCCGGATTATTCTTATGCACATTCTGCGGGGCATCGCCACTTTTTCATTTCACTGCACACCCTGTATGTGTATGTGAGAAATTAAACGTCACGAATCTTGAATCTTGAAAATATTTGTATAAATAGTCTCTACTATTAGTACCCATAATCATGTACAATATGCATCCATGTCATGTGGAGATAAGGCAGCCAAATGTGAATACTTAATCAGGATTGATATTATCATCCAAATATTGATTGAGTTTATCATATTAAAAAGACATCTATTCATTTACAGTCCACTCCAGTCCAGCATAACTTTTTGTCCTCAGCCCTGTCCTCAGGAAGGTGTTTTGTGTTTCAGCCATGAATACTTATTGTATTTCCGAGCCTTCTAAAATATCTCTTCACACTTCACAAACGAAACTGAAAGCTGTGTACATCCTCCCCTTTTTGTGACTGACACGACCTTGCCTTTAGTCACTGAAATTGTATTAGGATTCATTACGTCAATGTACAAAGAAGAGGAAAAGAAACAGCAATATATGTTGTCCAGACTGCAGATGCGGGTGGTGTGTGGACAGCAGCCTCCATCAAACGACGTGAGCCTAACTGGATGTGATAGGACCGTGGCCTTAAAACACCAGAAATGTGTCTATCAGCGTGACGGGGGGCCGTCATGGTGGTCACGGTGGTCCTGGTGGTCCTTTATGAGCGGCAGATAATGGGATTCTGAATCCTCCGATGTGACATAACACCACAACGCGGACGTGACACCAGCCCTGGCCGTGCGGCGGATCTGAAGGAGCGAGAGGGAATAATGGATATGAGAAATTATGAAAATCCATATTCGCCTTGGCGCCAAGAGGAGAGTCCTAGAGAGACAGAGAGAGAGAGATAGATAGAGAGAGAGGTTGCCGGCAATTACACTAAAACTCATAAAGCCACCGTGCACGCATATAAACACACACACTCAATCTATCTATTGACCACAGATGCCGCAGTCCTAATTGCTATTATATTTGAAACACACGCACACACACGCACACACACACACACACACACACACACACACACACACACACACACATACCCCAGATGCATGCATTTGAGAGAAAAAAAACGATAATGAAATTTAAAGACAATAAGATCAGCTTTGCTGCAGGCATGTACTATATTTAATGTGGAAAAAAAACACTCCTACGCTAACATGTCTCTTTCATTCGCTCTCCCCCTCTCCCTTCTTTTACTCTCTCTCGCTCTCTCTCTCTCTCTCTCTGTCTTTCTCTCTCTATCTCTCTCTCTCTCTCTCACATACACGCACAGACAGACACACACATACACACACACACACAGCAGAGATGCACACGTGGGAAAACAAAGAAAAGAGCAATATCTGCACAAACACGATCCATTTTCAATGTATTTTTATTGCTTAAATAAAAGACCCTTGCACATAAATAGTTCCTATAGGCTCCTCCCTCAGCCAAACCGGACCTGGGCGGTCTCTAGACAGAATGTCTAGCGCTCAGCCCTTAAAGAAGTCCCACAGTCTTATAGGAGCAGGCGGCATCAGTGTCCACACAGCAGAAGGTGGGGTGTGTCGTAGCAGTTGCACACTTAGCACGGCTAAGACACAATTAAACATTATGCTAATGTTTCCTTGAAGCCCCACCACCGCACCGCAGCAACCACTGCCTTCCTGGGGAACGCGGCCCGGCCCGGCATGCGGCTGCATGAAAGATTTTGTGGATTATTAGACGGAAAAAAACAAAAAGGAAAAAGAAGAAGAGAGGAACAAGATTGCATCTGACAGAATTCATCGGTAAAATGACTGATATGCGGTGTAATTGAATACCGGGAGGACGTCGAATCCGAGTCAAACGTAATTTATGTACGACGACGTTTCATCCTTTTGTGTATGAAGTCAAAAACAACACGTGTGCACGCGCAGACACACACACACACACACACACACACACCACACAGAAACCCAGCGAAAGCTCCATGGATAATAGAGTTCTGGCCAGATGTGCACACAGCTGGCTAAGCATGTGCTCAGAGAGTAATTCAAATATCAGTAACAATGCAGGTGAGGGGAGTTGACACCCAGTGAAGTACATGAACCAAGACAAAGCATCACATTTAATTAAAAACACAGACACACACACACACACACACACACACACACACACACACACACACACACACACACACACACACACACACACACACACACAGCCCTGGGGAAAGGAGAACAGCACAGTGAATGGGCTTAAAATAATATTATATGTCACTGTAGCATAACAATTTAAATGAATATTGGCTGTTTTCTCCATAGGTTGGAAGACAAATTATAAAAAAGTTAAAAGCTGTTTGGATCCGTATATCCGTGTGCGTGTGTGTGAGTATGTGGGTCCGTCCAGCTACTTTGACCTCTCCATTAGCCACTGCAGGGGTCTCAGGATTGCCGTGGCAACGGTGGAGTTGCTTCACCCTCTGGCCGCGTGTCGATCAGCCAGCAAACCACCGCACAGAAGGAGTCACCGCTCACCGCCTGGACCAACACATACTGTAGGTGTTATTTAGGTGTTATTTACACAGCCCATATGTTGTGCTATGGCTAAGCAGAACCGTGCGCTGTGTGCGGAAGTGACGACGTTCTGGTCACTGAAACATACAGGAGTGGGTGGCCAGTAACTCAGGAGGTAGATCGGTTCTCCCGTAACCAGAAGGTTGTTGGTTCGATCCCCCGGGCTCCTCCCCCTCCTAGCTCCGTGTCGAGGTGTCCCTGAGCAAGACACCACCTAACCCTACCTGCTCCTGACGTGTTGGTTGTTACCTTGCATGGTTGACACCGCCATCGGTGTATGAATGGGTGAACGTCAGGCAACTGTAAAGCACTTTGGATAAAAGCGATATATAAAGGCAATCCATTTACACAGGAAAAGCGACACTGCTTTCGCAAAATGTGTCACACATTGAACCCGCCACGCTCGCGGTTCAATCTACATCAGAACCCGCCTGGGCACCCGGCACGCCAAGCTCCGATATGCTTGGCGTCATTAGGGCCGCGGCAATCGGTTTGTGGGTGAGTGGGCGGATGATGGTGAGGATGATTATATGGCGCCATTGTTCATTTGCACTATAATAGAAGGAACGACGTGTCTCTCCGATGAGGGGTGGGGGTGTCGGAAAATGGCTATGCCGTGTCCCGAGGGGAAGCCAAAATCATATGGAAATGATGAACATTATGAACAACCTGTTATTCAAAACTAGTAATATTTGAATGGGTTTAAAATAGACGAGTATGAGTGCAGGGGAACCCTTTGATCCCATTCATGCAGCCAATCAGACGGTGAGAAAATCCTTGAATGCGCAAATGTGCCATTTTGTTTCTGATTTTGATAAATAAAAAAGCAACCCATCAAAAAGTGAAGACGACCTGTGAATAGATAAAGTGTGTGTGTGTGTGTGTTTTGTTTGTGTGTGTGGTGTGTGTGTGTGTGTGTGTTGTGTGTGTGTGTTGTGGGTGTGTGTGTGTTGTGTATTTGTGTTATAACGGGACCCCCTCTCTGTCTTAAACAGGTTGTTGTAGAGCACACAGGTGACCCAGGTGGGCGGGGGGGGGGGGGGGGTATGGGGGTATGGGGGACGCTGACCCTCTCGTCCTTCCTGTGCACCTCCTCCAGCAGGAGCAGCAGGCTGGTGGAGAAAGAACAGCAGGAGGTTGGTGTGTGTGTGTGTATGTGTGTATGTGTGTGTGTGTGTGTGTGTGTGTGTGTGTGTGTGTGTGTGTGTGTGTGTTGTGTGTGTGTGTGTGTGTGTGTGTGTGTGTCATGTTGTTTGTGTCCGCATGTGTGTGTCTCATGTGTGTGTGTGTCCTTCTATGGTGGGGGGGGACATGCCTGACAGACGGTGGACACACAGCTGGATGGACACATCCCACACACACACACACTCACACATACACACAAACACACACACACACACACACACACACACACACACACACACACACAGAGCGTCAGGGTCAGGGTTAGAGAGACAGGAGGAAGACAGAGGAGTACAGGAGTAAGAGAGTTAGTGCGAGTGTGTGTTCATGCACACTTAATGTGTGTGTGTGTGTGTGTGTGTGTGTGTGTGTGTGTGTGTGTGTGTGTGTGTGTGTGTGTGTGTGTGTGTACATGCACACATTATTTCGTATTCTCTCAAATGAGGCGAGGGGTGGCAGTGGCTCAGTGGCTCAGTGGCTCAGGGGGTCGAATGGTTGGCTGGAAAAGTATGAAGCGCTTTGATAAAAGCGTAATAATAAATGCAGTCCATCTTTTAAGTTAAGTTAGGTGCTATACGGCAACATGTCTCTCTCTCACACACACACATACACACACACACAACCACACACACACACACAGGCAGTACTACACGTGTCTCTTTGAGTGTATAAATGAGCACTACCATGATGTGTCCGATGAGAACCCCCCACAAGTCACTCCCACTTCTTGGCTACAACCAAAAGGAAGCTCCGTTATTAGTCACGTGTTGTAGCTTCAACGCTGGTGTCAATAGCAGCAGGCATCAAACTGATGTCTTGAGATGATGTCTAATGTCTAATGTCTTGTGTCAAAAGAAATACATGAAAGTGTATATGAAAACAAAGGAAAGTGTGTGTGATTGGTTGGTGGCTGGTTTAAGCAGCCTCGCGTGGCCCAAGCCCAAGTCAGGCTGATTAGAGTTGGGGCCGGGCTGAGGCTGCACACCTTGTACTGTTAAATTGTAATTTTTAAAGTTGTAAAATCGTGTAATTTCTCCACGGTCAGCTGGTTGATTCAATATGCATTGGCCTCTCTGGTGAACCGGCACACGTTGGACCTTCCTGGCTGATGGATTAATATTCACCCTGAATCGTTTGGGTAATGCGGTATGCAGAGCTCGGAGAACACGCTGTAGCCGAATGGACGGCATTTTAATTGTTTGAACCTGGAGGACATGTTGCTGCGAAAACCTTCTCTTGTGGAGATGAACCCTGCCTCATCATCCCAATGCAGCGGGTGGGCATATTTACCTGCGGTTCATCTTGATTAAACCCGCAGAGATCGTTTGACCTTTGCCGGGAATGGCTTTAATATGTTTACCATTATCTTTTGTTTTGCAAATATGTTTTCTTGAGAAATGCACGGCACGACACTGACATTTACCGCAAGCGCCGCAGACAAAACGGCAGAACCGATGAAGCGAATAATGAAATGAATGACGAGGGAATGAGAAAGGGAGTTTAGGTAAGGTACGTGAAATCGTTCTTTGAAAAACGACACCCGTTGCCTTTTGCCGGAAATATATGATCCTTCCGAGCTATTTGTCAATATCTCGTCGTCATTGAGGGATAGATGTGCACTACAGATTCCCCGCAAAGTAATAGACAGCGTCTTGCTTTGATATTATTCATCCCTGAGGACAGTGGGACTGGGGGCACTGTGAGTGTAAGTAAACACTGGCTCCCCAGCCATCGGGCTGAGTTCTGGGTGGCGGGCGAGGTCCCTGACTCCCCCTCTACGCACAGAAGGAGGACCACTTTGCGTGGCCGCCTCCCGGTCCCACCCCGCGGCCGGGCCCCATACAGGCTGCGCTCTGGGGCCATGCTGCATAAAACACACAAAAAGCTTCCCAAAGAATAATCCGGGAAACACACCGGAGGAGGAAGGATGCAAGGAAGCAGGAAGCAAGGAAAAGCTGGTTACCACCAGGGAGGGGACACATCACAGGGAAGCTTCGATTCCAAACGCTCTGCTCCAAAACTGAACTTTCTGCAATGAAACGGAGATTCACACACACACACACACACACACACACACACACACACACACACACACACACACACACACACACACACAAACACACAGGCAGTACTACACGTGTCACTTTGAGTGTATGATGAGCACTACCATGATGTGTCCGATGAGAACCCCCCACAAGCCACTCCCACTCTTGGCTACAACCAAAAGGAAGCTCCTTTATTAGTCACGAGTTGTAGCTTCAACGCAGGAAATCACTCGTGGTGTCAATAGCAGCAGGCATCAACTGATGTCTTGAGGTGATGATGTCTAATGTCTTATGTCAAAGAAATACATGAAAGTGTATATGAAAACAAAGAGAGTGTGTGTGATTGGTTGGTGGCTGGTTTAAGCAGCCTCACGCGGCCCAAGCCCAAGTCAGGCTGATTAGAGTCTGGGGCCGGGTGAGGCTGCACACCTTGTACTTTTAAATTGTAATTCTAAAGTTGTAAATCGTGTAATTTCTCCACGGTCAGCTGGTTGATTCAATATGCATTGGCCTCTCTGTGAACCGGCACACGTTGGACCTTCCTGGCTGATGGATTTAATATTCACCCTGAATCGTTTGGGTAATGCGGTATGCAGAGCTCGGAGAACACGCTGTAGCGAATGGACGGCATTTTAATTGTTTGAACCTGGAGGACATGTTGCTGCGAAAACCTTCTCTTTGGTGGAGATGAACCCTGCCTCATCATCCCAATGCAGCGGTGGGCATATTTACCTGCGGTTCATCTTGATAAACCGCAGAGATCGTTTGACCTTTGCCGGAATGCTTAATATGTTTACCATTATCTTTTGTTTTGCAAATATGTTTTCTTGAGAAATGCACGGCACGACACTGACATTTACCGCAAGCGCCGCAGACAAAACGGCAGAACCGATGAAGCGAATAATGAAATGAATGACGAGGGAATGAGAAAGGGAGTTTAGGTAAGGTACGTGAAATCGTTCTTTGAAAAACGACACCCGTTGCCTTTTGCCGGAAATATATGATCCTTCCGAGCTATTTGTCAATATCTCGTCGTCATTGAGGGATAGATGTGCACTACAGATTCCCCGCAAAGTAATAGACAGCGTCTTGCTTTGATATTATTCATCCCTGAGGACAGTGGGACTGGGGGCACTGTGAGTGTAAGTAAACACTGGCTCCCCAGCCATCGGGCTGAGTTCTGGGTGGCGGGCGAGGTCCCTGACTCCCCCTCTACGCACAGAAGGAGGACCACTTTGCGTGGCCGCCTCCCGGTCCCACCCCGCGGCCGGGCCCCATACAGGCTGCGCTCTGGGGCCATGCTGCATAAAACACACAAAAAGCTTCCCAAAGAATAATCCGGGAAACACACCGGAGGAGGAAGGATGCAAGGAAGCAGGAAGCAAGGAAAAGCTGGTTACCACCAGGGAGGGGACACATCACAGGGAAGCTTCGATTCCAAACGCTCTGCTCCAAAACTGAACTTTCTGCAATGAAACGGCGATATCGTATCATATTGCGGTACTCCGGTAGGCTTACGTTCTGTGTGACGACTGCTCTATGCAACACAGGAAGTGGGTGGGACTTCAAAGTATACTTCAATGTGCTTCATGCCCAATCGATCCCTTTTCATGTGATTTGGAAGATATAGATGGGGGATGAAGCCCCAGCCCTGGTGTGATCTGTACTTCCAAAAGAGAAGAGAGCGATGCAGTGAGTGCAGCAGTGCCGTGTGCATGACACAGATGAGCTCTGATGAGGGCTTCTGGTTCGCTCCACACTCACCAGCCCCTTTTACACAGCCGCTGTGGTGCCACAATGTTGCAGCCTTATTTTATTTTAATGTATTTCTGATCGCACCAACACGTCCCTCGCACAAATCCGCCATTGTAATGTTTCCCTTCAACATTTTCTTTGCCACAATGCCACGTTCGTGGCTTAGTTCGGGGTGCTTGACCGGGAAGGAGAGTGCGTAGACAAGGTGACGCAGAATATCGGTTTTGTTTTTAATCACAACTCAGGATGGCCCATTGGCTTGCAAATTAATAAATAATAATAGTATAGATGTTCGTTGAGTCGGCGTTCAGGGTTCCGGAGTCGGCCTCGTGTCAGGTCCTGTCACTCCATCCGTCCCCAGCCTCCTACTGTGGGGAGAGTAAACAGGTGTCAAATAAATACCATCAGGCTAATTATACTGCAGCTATGTGTCAATCTCTTTTTCCCGCTCCGATCCCCTTGGCTCAACCCGCCGTCGCTAAACCACGCCCCCTCGTATACCACAATGTGGTATATGATAAATGGAATATAAATGTGCACAGCTTACAAAAGCACCACCATTATTCCTTAGAAAAACCAATGTCGCTGTCAGACGCGCATGTTATACATCACACTAGACTCCGGCGCTGTGTTGTTACACAACACGCCTCTGATTATGGATCATAGCATAATGATGGACCTTCTTTCTGGCAATATGGCGGGATCTCTGTATAAAGGGGGATGCTCTCACAGCACCATCTATCTCACATGAGAAATGTTTGTGGAGAACTCAGGAGACCAGACCAGACGCCTCGAACCTCAGCTGGAAGCCGCTCAGCCGTCTGAGGATGCTGGAACCGAACGGGGCCGAGGAGCTGGAGGCTGGCACGCAAGGTCAAGGAGCTGCCTCCCAGCATGGGGCGGGGTGCAACTGGTGGGTGGCTATGTCAGCATGCAGACTCCCTCCTCCATATCATACCATTTAGTTTTCATATCGTCGCTGAGTGATGTGATGGATGAGTCTCTCTCTCATGTATGTGTCTCTGTCTGTCTCACAGTCTCTCTCTGTCTCTGTCTCTGTCTGTCTCAGTGTCTCTCCTCTCTCTCTCTGTCTGTGTCACTGTCTCTCTATAGTCAAGATTCAAGATTTCTTTATTGCCAGTACAATGGAATGCTTACTCCCCATTCACTCCTGTAGTATTCTATTCTATAGAGTTATATTCTATAACATAAATTCTATAAACGTATGCATGGTCACACCCGCATATGTGTCGTCACGCACACATATACACACAGGCACATGAGCGCACACACACACACACGCACACACACACAGACACACACACACACACACACACACACACACACTCACACAAACACCTGTTCTCTTTCCCTCTTTGTATCTGTGGCACGCTCTGTAACACACCCACACACACACTCACACCCTTTCGCTCTCTCTCTCTCTCTCTCTCTTTGTATCTGTGGTACACTCTCTCTCACACACACACACACACACACGCACACGC
>PIJE02000877.1:152500-155000 GCA_002895965.2 Coryphaenoides rupestris
GTGTGTGTGTGTGTCATGTGTTTGTGTCGCATGTGTGTGTCTCATGTGTGTGTGTGTCCTTCTATGGTGGGGGGACATGCCTGACAGACGGTGGACACACAGCTGGATGGACACATCCCACACGCGCACACACTCACACACACACACACACACACAACACACACACACACACACACACACACACACATACACACAAACACACACACACACACAAACACACACACACACACACACAGAGCGTCAGGGTCAGGGTTAGAGAGACAGGAGGAAGACAGAGGAGTACAGGAGTAAGAGAGTAAGAGAGTTAGTGCGAGTGTGTGTGTTCATGCAGACTTCATGTGTGTGTGTGTGTGTGTGTGTGTGTGTACATGCACACATTATTTCGTATTCTCTCAAATGAGGCGAGGGGTGGCAGTGGCTCAGGGGGTCGAATGGTTGGCTGGAAAATTATGAAGCGCTTTGGATAAAAGCGTTATAATAAATGCAGTCCATCTATAAGTTAAGTTAGGTGCTATACGGCAACATGTCTCTCTCTCACACACACACATACACACACACACACACACACACACAGACACAAACACACAGGCAGTACTACACGTGTTTCTTTGAGTGTATAATGAGCACTACCATGATGTGTCCGATGAGAACCCCCCCACAAGCCACTCCCACTCTTGGCTACAACCAAAAGGAAGCTCCTTTATTAGTCACGTGTTGTAGCTTCAACGCAGGAAATCACTCGTGGTGTCAATAGCAGCAGGCATCAACTGATGTCTTGAGATGATGTCTAATGTCTTATGTCAAAGAAATACATGAAAGTGTATATGAAAACAAAGAAAGTGTGTGTGATTGGTTGGTGGCTGGTTTAAGCAGCCTCGCGCGGCCCAAGCCCAAGTCAGGCTGATTAGAGTCTGGGGCCGGGTGAGGCTGCACACCTTGTACTTTTAAATTGTAATTCTAAAGTTGTAAATCGTGTAATTTCTCCACGGTCAGCTGGTTGATTCAATATGCATTGGCCTCTTCTGTGAACCAGCACACGTTGGACCTTCCTGGCTGATGGATTTAATATTCACCTGAATCGTTTGGGTAATGCGGTATGCAGAGCCGGAGAAACACGCTGTAGCGAATGGACGGCATTTTAATTGTTTGACCTGGAGGACATGTTGCTGCAAAACCTTCTCTTGGTGGAGATGAACCCTGCTCATCATCCCAATGCAGCGGTGGGCAATATTTACCTGCGGTTCATCTTGATAAACCGCAGAGATCGTTTGACCTTTGCCGGAATGCTTAATATGTTTACCATTATCTTTTGTTTTGCAAATATGTTTCTTGGAATGCACGGCACGACACTGACATTTACCGCAAGCGCCGCAGACAAAACGGCAGAACCGATGAAGCGAATAATGAAATGAATGACGAGGGAATGAGAAGGGAGTTTAGGTAAGGTACGTGAAATCGTTCTTTTGAAAAACGACACCGTTGCCTTTTGCCGGAAATATATGATCCTTCGAGCTATTTGTCAATATCTCGTCGTCATTGAGGATAGATGTGCACTACAGATTCCCCGCAAAGTAATAGACAGCGTCTTGCTTTGATATTATTCTATCCTGAGGACAGTGGGAACTGGGGGCACTGCGAGTGTAAGTAAACACTGGCTCCCCAGCCATCGGGCTGAGTTCTGGGTGGCGGGCGAGGTCCCTGAACTCCCCTCTAACGCACAGAAGGAGGACCACTTTGCGTGGCCGCCTCCCGGTCCCCCCCGCGGCCGGGCCCCATACAGGCTGCGCTCTGGGGCCATGCCTGCATGAAACACACAAAAAGCTTCCCAAAGAATAATCCCGGGAACACACCGGAGGAGGAAGGATGCAAGGGAGCAGGAAGCAAGGAAAAGCTGGTTACCACCAGGGAGGGGACACATCACAGGGAAGCTTCGATTCCAAACGCTCTGCTCCAAAACTGAACTTTCTGCAATGAAACGGCGATATCGTATCATAGTGCGGTACTCCGGTAGGCTTACGTTCTGTGTGACGACTGCTCTATGCAACACAGGAAGTGGGTGGGACTTCAAAGTACACTTCAATGTGCATCATGCCCAATCGATCCCTTTTCATGTGATTTGGAAGATATAGAGGGGTCTGGGGGTGGGGGTGGGGGGGGGGAAGTAGTGAAGCCCCAGCCCTGGTGTGATCTGTACTTCCAAAAGAGAAGAAGAGTGCAGCAGTGCCGTGTGCATGACACAGATGAGCTCTGATGAGGGCTTCTGGTTAGCTCCACACTCACCAGCCCCTTTTACACAGCCGCTGTGGTGCCACAATGTTGCAGCTTTATTTTATTTTAATGTATTTCTGATCGCACAAACACGTCCCTCGCACAAATCCGCCATTGTAATGTTTCCCTTCAACATTTTCTTTGCCACAATGCCAACGTTCGTGCTTAGTTCGGGTGCTTGACCGGGAAGGAGAGTGCGTAGACAAGGTGACGCAGAATATCGGTTTTGTTT
>PIJE02000877.1:160000-190000 GCA_002895965.2 Coryphaenoides rupestris
GATCAGAAGGTGATAAACATGTTTATGAAAAGGGATTCAGCAATAAAAGTGCGCTTGACTCAAAATCGAATGATGATTGGTTCACAACACTTCTCCTGATGCTTGAATTAACTTCACTCCCATTGGAAATGCTGAACAACACAGGGATATTCTAATTCTATTCACCCCTCAATTTACATTATTATTTGATTGTGCAATGTGCATGAAGTCATTTATAATTGCTTGCCACATGCCTGGAGATGTATTATTTTGTTCTAGAAAGGTAATTCACTCCATATATTTGAGAACTTTGTTGAACTTCAACTCAAATTAAGCCACATTTTGCCGGCTGGGAAACCTGTGGAAGAATCAGTTGCAAAAGTAATTGCATTGACTCAAGTATGATTGAGAACAAATAAGTAATGAAACAGCCACCATCAACCAAAGACTTAATAACAACACTACAAGCAGACTACTAAATTATGTGAAACAACCCATAATAACACAATGTCCCCAATGGGCTCCTTGTGTTGGCATTGAGGGTCAAGGGTTGCAGGGTCAAGGGTCGAATCAAGGCACCGGCGTGCTCAGCCTGGTCAGAGGGATGACGCCTAGCCCCTCCCATTGCACAACTCCCTCCCCCATTGGCATTAACCGGCCGTCCAATAGGAGGCGGCGATGCTCTGGAGTGGATGACAAAGCTGTCAAAGAGGAGGTGGTATTTGTCCCTGCATATGGCCACGCCCCATTTAGCACCACGCCCTCTCTGTGAACTCTGCTCTAGAGAGGGAGCAAGCTGTGCCAGTGGGGATAACAACGTAACGAAGGTAAAGTGGCAAGAAGTTCATACATCTAAGAAAACCCGTTGGAAGCATGTCCATCGGAAACGGAGCAACGGAGTATTGTGCTTTTATGAGAACCGCTCACCCAAACAATTTCATACTCGACACTTCCTTGGGTCCTCCGTAACACACCTGCCAAGTGTGAAGCCGATGGGATGAACGGTTTTCAAGAAAATCTCCTTACAGACATACATATACAACAAGACATACAGAGACTCCTTCCATTATAGTCAGATGTGTTTGCATCTCTAAAGATTGGTTTGTGTCCCAGGACTTCAACTTGTGAACAGACGAAGTGGGCACGGCAGTAAACATTAATGTAACCGTATAATGTAATATGTAAAGCAATACCCATGAGGCACAGGAGGTGTGTGTTTATAGAGCGCTAACACACACACACACACACACACACACTCTGTCGCAGCAGGCATAATCCTCGATGACGTAATCCTCCACCCCCTCCCCTCCCCTGCACCTGCCCTCGCTCCCATGGTTACGGCTCATATCAGTGACCTATCCTGTTTCAGGCCACAAGTGCAGCATGTTAAGAATGAATAAATATTTGACTCAAGATGTGTGGCGCTGGAGTTTAAAGCGCGTGTTGCTTCCTCTTCGCATGTCAATGGGTTTCACAGCAAAAGAACCCAATTTGATCACAGCTTTAATTGAACCCCTCATGTGTGTCGTACGCGCGTTTGCTCGACGTGTCGTCATGGCACCCAAATTCAGCAAGGTTACACCCACGCTCCACTTACCGCATCCAGAACCCTGTTGAATAGAGAAGAGTCTGCCGCTTCCAACTGAACGACCTGAACTGTTCTTCCCCAGTTCCTTAGGAAGAGAAGGGGTTCTGTACACACAGACAGAGTAAATTGGCTCCCCAAAGGGTTCCTTATGTAATGTCGTCACGTAATGTAATGGTTACCCTGCGCCACTGTATGACAAAAGATTGAACTAAACGTAATCTCAATTCAGTTGCACAAGCAGTGGGTTGAAAAAGAAATCAATGAAATACTGGTTATGGTTAAAGGGGAACTTCACTGACTTTTGACTGGTTTTGTATGATTTCAATGTGGGTAGTATATGCAAATGAGGAGCATTGGCAACAATTGCAGGCGTTTTTCAGCAGGAGACAAGATTAAACATCTGCAAAGTTATCCTTTCAGAACCCGTTACCGCTGTGTTTCTCAGCTGTGGTCCCACGAAACACACAGGCATTCCAAAAAGTCGTTGAACCAAATGTCCCCAGACTCCGGACCATCCTCCAAGAAGCAGTCCAAGAAGTAGTGAAACACACACACACACAATTCTGTTATTTTATTACCACTGACTCACAAAACCCCTGGCCAAGTCTCCTGGCACCCAATGAGTAAAAAAAAGTATGAACCTGTGTGTATGTGGTTGGTGGCTGGTTTAAGCAGCCTCACCTGGCCCGCTTAAACCAGCCCCAACCACACACACACACACACACTCCACAGAACTCTTCCCCTGTGTGAATGTGTGTTGCCCCTATTCAGACACTCCTCACTGCAAAGGAGCTTTTCCTTCTATTGGACCCAAGTGTGTACATACCATTAATAAAACTATTTAAAAATAGATTCAATACAGATCGAGAAGGCTTGGGTATACCTGTCCAACAGAAGTTGAGGACACTTATTTTTAACTAAAAAATTTTTGTAATCAGAACCTTGAGGCTACACATAGTAGGTTACCATTTCCTGTGTCTTTGACAAACGAGTGTGTGTGTGTTTGTGTGTGAGAGCATGCATGCACAATGAAACACGCATGCATGCATCCATCCACCCATCCTCATCCGCTTATCCGGGGCCGGGTCGCGGTGGCAGCCGGCATCCACACAAAACACAGCGCTGTGCACTTTTGAACATCCAGCTGAAAAACTGGCATCACCCTTCAGTAGCCAAGATCTGATCTCTAGAAAAAAAAAATCCTTAATGGCCCAGAATGACTTGAATTAGTTGATTATAGCCATCAACGGTGGCAGAATGAGAAAATATGGTCTCAGCAATTTCAATAATAAAGCTTAAAAAGTGAACGCTTTCTCAATTGGATTACAGCAACACGGCTAAGAGCGCTGACAGAGCCTAGAAATAGCCTTGTGTAAATCCAGTGTGGAGAATCCACCATTATACAGGGAGAAGAATGGAGCTTCAGGAACAGCGGAAATTAAAAATAAGTCGGTGGAAGGAGAATAAGTCCCAGAAGAAGAAAAGGTACGGTTTAAGAAACTGAAATATGAAGGAAATTACCTTATTTTCTTACCATACAAGGTGAAAACTAGGTTTTGGTATTTTTGTTTGGCAAGATCTCATCTCAAACGTTGACTGGTTTTATTTGAAAGGGTTTGAGCAGCAACCTGATTGTTTGTTCTCGGACGCCCGAGGTTAAGAGTGAGAGAAGAGAAAAGCTCAGATCCCAGTGATTTATTTACATTTGGTTTTAAGGACTGCCCATTTTTACAGGGGCTAAAATAGGTAGATTACAGACAGATTCTCGAGTAACAGGAATGGAGAAAGAAAAAAAAAAAAATAGTATATACATTCAATTTCGTAGTAAAGTACAATTAGGTTCAACTTATTTCAAAGTTCTGACTGGCGTAAAGAAAGCAGCTCCCGATTAATTGAACTTACACCAAGACAAACCTGGTGTAATTATATTTAAATGGATGGCTGTATAAAAATATAAATATTGATGCACCAAAAGGATTACAGTAGAATAGCTATTACAATATGATTGGGAATTATAATTAGATTTGTACTCATCATTTAAGTCAGTCAATAGTATCTTAATGCATTAAACCCGGTATGAGCAAAGGACACCAATGGATAAATATCTAGAGAGTAAGCGTTTGCCAGACAATAGTGCAGTTCTCATCTCAATCTTCAAAAATTCCTAAATTCAATATTTCTTGGTTACTTTTTTGGTAAATCATTTTCAACATGTTCTGAACTTTTATTTTATCGTTTGGTAGAACATATGTTAGCAGTTCAAATAAAAGTACAATCTCAGAAATACATTAGCATCGGAATTCAACCAGAAAAGAAGGTGTTCGAGTAACTTAAATTATTCAAGTTAAATTATTAAATTACCGTGGACCATCTGTCCCTCCCTTCTCCAAGCTTTCCGGAGGTAAATTATCAACTGCATTTCCCAAAACTGGTTATGATTGCAAAAGAAAAAGAGGACCCCTCAACTGAGTGGAGAAGTGTGTGGAGGAAAGGTGCAGCACGGACATATGAAAATAGATTTATTCAAGGACAGCCTAGAAGAAAGTTAAAATGCCCTGGCAATTATTGTCAAACCGACTCACTCTGAAGTTTGTACTACCTGATTTCTCAAAAGCTATAGAATTATAAATTATACACCCCGGAAAATAAAATACCCTTACAATTTCTAAAAGACTCACATCTTCAAGTCTCTGATCATAAAAAAAAAACCTCAAAGCGTGTGCATGTGTGTGTCCACGTTGCGTGCGTCCGTGCGTGGTCTGGGCTCCTACACCACAGTCTTGAAGGTCTGCAGTATCATGTTGGTTTGGTGGGTGAGCCGGTTGGCGCTGACAAACACGTTTATCGCCCTGGAAACAAACGTGACAAGAGACACCGAGATCAATCACTCAGCCAAAAAAGGAGCAGCAGCAACAATATTAAGATTGATCTGGCGAAACGCTTTGATCCGACCGCAATGGGAGAGCGTCAGTATTGTGAGGACACAAGGGTGAGCCAGGAATCCACAGGAAGCGAGTCAAGGGAATTATTCAGCGTGGACAGCGTTTGACGGCCGTCTGATCACGCAACCGCCATTTATAGTTTAGTGACAGTGTGTGCATGCCTGCACAGTCGGAACATTTATCTAGCCGAGAGCATCAACATGAAAGCGTAAAAGCCCAGAAATGGAGCCATGGGAAACGCAAGTGAAATGGAAGGCGGGGGAAACAAGCTAAACGTTTGTGTTGTCCTTACTTCCCATCCTTGAAGTAGGTTTTCAGCGTGTCGCTGAAGCTCTTGGAGTACTTGACAAACTCTTTCTTCTGCTGTTCCAGAGCCTGCCCAATAGAAACAAGCCCTCAATAAGGGTTAGGGATTTCACAGGTGTTGCATGTATCTGGGTGTGCGCATCGCAGCTGCAAAGGAGAGAGTGTGTGTGTGTGTGTGTGTGTTTACCCGTCTGTTTTGATACTGGTATTTCCTGAAGACCGTGTTCACTGTCTCTAATAACTCCTTTATGGCACTCGCAATGTCTCTGTGATGGACAGAGAATGCACACGGTAACAGAATTATTTACAAAACGCTTGCAGTAGCTTGGCCCAAACAATGTGGCTGTAATCCTGCTCATGTCTCTCGCTCGGCGGAGCATCCTTTCAACCATTACTCTTCCACGCAAAATGTGTTTCACAACTTCGACCGTTTGTTTTTTTTATTCGATATACTACCAAACTGGGGGCAAGAAAAAAAAGTTGGAAAGTCTTTGGATTTCTTTGGATTCTGTGTGTGTGTGCGCGTCTGTGATTGTGAGCTTTGCTAAGCCGTTTTCACGACTATGCAGGGACTTGGAGGGCCAGTTCGGAAAACTAATATAAAAAAAGTGTTATCTTTTTTTATTCAATAAATACCCATAATATTCAATAATTGCGTTAGCATATTAAAAGGCACACCTCAGGATTTCTTTGAAGTTGACTCGGTATTATTTGTGTGAAGCGAGATTAAATTAGTTTAAGACTCCAGATACATTGGAACGGTTTATAAAATGGCATCATTACCGGAGCAGCTGCATGAATGGAAAAGCACTCTTTCAAGTACCTGCTAGTTGCCGGTTTCCTTAAAATCTTACCATCATGTTACACACACACACACACACACACACACACACACACACACACACACACACACACACACACACACACACACACACACACACACACACACACACACACACACACACACACACACACACACACACACACACACACACACACACACACACACACACGTTGTACTCGCCTACGCCTACACAGAAGCTGAAGCCGTAATAATGACCTTTGAACTAAGCTGCACCCAACTCTTCAGCTGAACTCTTCATGTCTTACCTATATTGTTACTCCCTTTCGCTTATACTCTGTACATTTATTATGCTATTGTTTTTATTCAATACCGTTGCCAACGTATTTTTTTCCCCCCCAAAACATATCTTACCTATATTGTTTATCTTTTAGGCTTATACACTGGACATTTATTATTCTATTGTGTTTATTCTCATGTTGCTGGTATTTTTGAGCAACCTCTGGCACAAGAATTTCCTTCGGGATGAATAAAGTTCCGTCTTATCTTCTCTTATATTATGCACGTATCCACATGGGGTGGGGGCGGGGGGGGGGGGTGGCGCGGTCGGCTCTTACTTGATGGTCTGCAGGAAGCGCACTCGGTCGTTGATCTCGTCCGGGATGGTGCTCAGGATGTGCTTCAGAGCTCGGGCTCGCTCGTTCAGCTCCTGGAACTCCGGCTCCCGCCTGTCAATCAGGAACTCTGGGACACACACACACACAAGCGAGTATAATCAAGTATAAAGTAATAGTATAACAGACGTTTAATAGTATTACAGACATGAGTTACACATAACACACACATACATTGTGTATAGATTTTTTCCAAGCAAATAAATCAACAAAGCTATATTAAAGCATGTCAGAAACCATGTCTTTCTCTCCACCACCATTAATATACACATGCCTATGAAGCCTGTAAAGTTGTTCCAAACATGAAACGAATGCACAGTGGTTGGTTTTTCAATCAAGGTAATAGTAATAGATAGTTGGTAGAACATGGGCTGTTGCCACAATGAAGGAAGAACATGTCAAATTCACAAGGTGTGTGTGTGTGTGTGTGTGTGTGTGTGTGTGTGTGTGTGTGTGTGTGTGTGTGTGTGTGTGTGTGTGTGTGTGTGTGTGTGTTCATTACTACCATCAATCACAGAATGTGGTTGAGGGAATTCAATTACGAGGAGGATCCAACAGAACATTTTAGAGGAAGCAAACACGGGTGATTGGTGGATAAACTGTGCCACCCAGTGGTGGAGAGGGACATTGCAGGAGAATAAGACGGAGGACCTGCGTCATGAAGTGACATAAAAGAAAATACATTAAAACAAAAGATGGTCTCCTCGTCGAGACTCTTCCTCTGCCCCCAAGACTCAATATATAAAAATAACACACAATTTTGCAGAGGACCCAAACTATTTGATCTTTTCGAGCAATGATTCTCAAACAGCGGTGTGAATACCCTAGGGGGGCTACGTGACCAGGTTCCGGGGGGTACTTTTAAAGATTTTCATTTTGCTTTTGTTAGACCTAAAGAACAAAAATCATTACCTAAAATGTTCACATTCATTTAATTAGTTTGTTTGTTGCTGATCAATAAAGTTACGACCAGTGACCTCTGCAGACACGCTGCTAGAACAGAGACTAAAACTGAGTTTTTTTCTGCAGGCCATTAGGACTGTGAACTCTGACCTCCCCTTCCATGCACACACTCGCATACACACATGCACAAACACATGTTAGTACACAGTACATGCTCACATAGTTTTACTACATAAGTTATTACAAAACTTATGACATACATACATGCAAACATACATGGTCTGTTATAAACAGCAAGGCGACTACCATATGACAAAATGATGCTAAATAACAACAGTAATAATAATATTATACTATAATAGCAATATCATTATACTATTTGGTGAAGGGATACTTGAGTCATACAATCTGTTTTAGAGGACACGAGTCCGTTTTTTCCATGTCCTTTCAACCTGAACAGCAAAATGGCCATCCATCAACCAAAACTCCAGAGGAATGACCAGACAAACTTTGCGATTCGCCTGGTGTGTCAGAATTTAAAATGACTCGGGGGGCCACAGCTGAAGTACCTTCTATGTCGTCCGCCGCCATGCGTAGGAGAGACTCTGCGTAGTTGATTTCTAGGTTCTTCTTCTCTAGTATCTTTAGGACGATGTCCTGGGTGAGCCCTGGGTTCTCCTTCTCAGCCTGCACACACACGCACATGCACACACACCAACACACCCCACACACACACACACACAGATTAGATCGTTATCATTACCAGCAATGAGGCAATGATCTACAAGGAGCGTCTGGCTACATGGGCTGAACCTAGTCCAAGACAGATGGACTAGGATCAGCCCAGTGTCTGCACAAACTACTAAACCCAAGAAACACACAATTTAATTCTTACCTTGATAAAGGCTGCTCTCAACGTCTGTGCTGCCGATAAATTGACTTTCTCCAACTGCAAATTAGCACAAATGAACACGCACATATTTTCCTTTTTGTTCTTTTTCAAAGTTGTAAATTATAAACCATACAAAATATTGTGAGAGCGCTTTCTGCATTTTAATCTTCCATCTGCTCCGTAATTCTAGTGGCGGTCGATTATATAGGTGTGTAGATGTGTGTGTAGATTCACAGCCAGGCCATAAGAAAATATAACAATGTTCATGTTCACATTGTTGCTTCTCTTATAGTTGTTACTTATGAGAAACAGAACTTTTGGCAACCGTCTGCTGAAAATCAGTAAGGCAACATTCTACCAGTTTGTTTCATTACAAAACAAGTGCTGTGAAACAAAGTGTGCGTCGCTGTGCACTCAGTTGATGGCAAAGTAAAAATGTAGACAACTGAAAATCTAATATTCATCCCAATTGGGTATGTTGTGGTGAGGAAACACAGCCAAGGCGCTGTGCTTTGTTCAGACTCCCTGGCACACTTAAGCCCATCAGCCTGATTAGCTTTAGTTGTGCTGTTGTTTCGATGTCAACTTTTTCCTCACCATCTGATTCATTACCCCCGGTCACTTACCTCTTGTACATTTTTGCGTCAAGATTTGTGATTTTAAATCAGGTCGCGGCCTTTGTGATGTCATGAAAATTATCCCAGCGTTTGCAAAAAATAAACAACAACCCTGGCGCACAAGTTAATTAGTTTGCATTGTCCCAGTGCAGGAAACAAATAAACCAAACATAGTAGATCAAAGAGCATGCATAAGCAGAACAAAAAAATGAAATCAAAGAGACCCAAAGTCTATACAATGTGCTCATTAACTATGTGAAGAAATTAACATGGTTGACGCAGAAGCTTCACATCCAATTAGACAAATTGAAAGTCACCTATACAACGTGCTCACATCCCCCATGCCACAAAGTTATGTCCATGTGTGCGGGATTAATTATACAATATGGCTAAAATTAAACTAGCTCTCGGTTAAAATGATGTATAATTAACCAGCCGTGTGTGCCTGGCTGCACTGGGGGGGGTGTGGCTACATGCATCTTATACACGACTGTCTGCTACTTTACTTTTCCTCTCTTTTTCTACACCACCCAGGCCCCCACCCCACGATGACACACTTCTTCAGGGTTTTTTTCTCGTGAGCAAACCGTGGAGTGGATATAATAAGGCCATCTCCCCTATCCCCAAGGGACCGTTTTGGGTCAACTTGGAACATGAACAGATGAGCGATGAGCTTGTTGGTTTGGGGTTTGTACCTGGTTAAACACCGGATACATGACGGTGTACAGTGCCATCGGCACCATCGAGGTCGTGTCCACTTCATTCTTCATGTCTTCCATGGTCATCCTTGATCGATCAAGGGCCCTCTGTGTGTGTGTGTGTGTGTGTGTGTGTGTGTGTGTGTGTGTGTGTGTGTGTGTGTTATAGCCTGTTTTTAACACATATATCCCCTCAGAGTGGGAGTGCCTGAAGAAAAAGCAGAAAATAATAAGCAAGGTAACAGCACAGCTAATAAGTACATCTGTGTAAAGGATGCTGTTTCAATCTCGATCAAACATAAAAACAGCAGGGGAATGACACCATACCATTACATACTGCATGCTTTTGAAGGGCAAATACATGTGCAGTACTAGCATACCAATGGATGTGTCTTTGTTAGGTTCCAATGAGTCACCTTACCACACATGAATAATGTGTCTCATGGCAGCAGCACCTACCATCATCACCACATCATAAGGGTGTCAGTTCTCGCAAGAAAACTAGCTTGAAACAAAATGTGTGTTTTATATATAGCTGCTGTTATTTTTCAGCCATTTGCTTCCTTTAGATGTACAACAGGTGCTATAGAAATCCACAGAGATGTGTGCAATGTCTATAAATGACTATTAAGGCTTTGTGGCATTCACCTAGCAGACAAGATACACCCTGGCTGCATTTGAGCCATGCTTATGTAACTCTTAACTTTCGGGACATTGGCTCCACTGGCAGTAGAGTTGAACACGTAAAGCTACCGGGTGTCTTAGCCTACATTATACATTGTGGGCTCGGCGGTTACAAGGTGACAACAGTAGAACATGTGTTAAGAAGTTAAGCAGCTCATACGACTCTAAGAAGTACTGCTGAAGTATGACACCATGTACACAGCGGTGCGTTCCAGTTGCACTCGGAAGTCGGAATGTCCCACTTCTAAGTCGGAAGTTTCAAGAAAGTCGAAAGAACCTCAACAAGCGGGACTTCGGTCAACTCGGGCTGGTGAGGTTCTTCCGACTTCACGAGTTGGAGTTCCGACTTCACGGGCGTTCCCCTTGAAACTGCCGACTTGGAAACCGGAAAGCCTGACTTCCGAGTACAACGGGAACGCACCACAACAACACGGTTATTGGGCGATGCCGGCGATTTAGCGTCAAACCAACTTACCTACAAACGGCCACTTGAACCCCGCCAGAGGCACGAGACCCCAAATACACACGACGTGTTAAGAAACGTGTGAAACGACGTCCAAACAGAAGCGCAACAACGACTCGTAGTAGTCGTAGTTGTAGTAGTGGTAGCAGCTAGCTTAGCCAGTTAGCAGTTTCGGCAGCAGCAGGTGATCATCTCGATCCGTAGCCAAAGTACAAGAGAGGAAACAGACCGACTGCGGCGCTGGGGTTTAACACGCGGGGCGGCTGAGGCTAACCGCTCAACCGTAGCACACGGATCTACGTGATGATAACGTGTTTGGACGGTCGATGTATCGCTTCTCTCGTTGTTGTGTGTCATTCACGGAAGTTTTATGCACGGCAAAACTGTAGCCGCGAGCTAAAAACACAGCACGGTGGGCGGGGCTTGCGGCCCAGCTGGTGTCGCGCGAGGTCGGTTGTAGTTTTTCCGGTGAGAGGTAACCGTCGCCGCGGCGTGAGTCGCGCGGTTCATTTGGACTACAAACGCGGGGCACGGTGGTCGTTTGTCTTCCGCGTCAGTTTCGATGTATATTTAGATTTATTTTTATTTTATATTTTTTGTAATTTTTATTGTATTTTTTTATTATTATGTATTCTTTATTTTATTATTTTATTTGTATGACCAACAGTTGGAATTATTTGTATTATTGTTATTGTATGTTGTATTATTGTATTGTTATGTATTATGTATTTTATAATTAAATTTATATGACCAACAGTCGGAATTATTTGTATTATTTTTATTGTATGTTGTATTATTGTATTATGTATTATTTATTTTATTTATATGACCAACAGTTGGAACTATCATGCACAATTTTTTACTTTTTATTTACTTTTTTATAAAGTCTGGGTTATACAATAAAAACAATAAATATATATGTATATATACACATCTTAAAACTATAGAAATAGATATTTAAACAAATATTGAAATGAGCAGAATATTGAATATTAATTGGACCAATCGGTGCAACGGGGGGGCGGGGTCTGCGGTCAATGTAGCGCGAGCGACCTGCTGCGGCGGTAAAGAGAACGCGCTTCGCTTCGCTTCGCAACGCACGAGACCGCACCGCATCCTCCCGCCTACCCGCCGCCGTTCAGTCGGTAAGACGCCGAATTTCAACATCAACATCAACATCAACACGAGCATCTTCAGCGCAACACTTTAATAACGAAGCAGCGACACACACACGCACACGCACACATCTGAGACGCGAATTAGGTTTTAAAACACATTTCTTGGAGAATTACCGTCGGTCAGATAACGGCGTGTCCATCGTGGGAGTACACACGCGTTATGTGTGAACCTTACAGATGTTGAGTAAGAATAAGTTACAACGCTTTCTTGTTTTGCTAGGATCGGCTACTAGCTAGAGAGGGAGGGAGAATAATAATAATATTGATATTGGCTCGTATACTCCGTATATTGATTGAATATATATGTATATTTGTGCGTCTACCACCACCCGAGGCCGTTTCATCAATACTCAATCGAGACATTGCGGTGAACGTCTTGTCCTTGAAATGAATGCGAAGGCGAAGGCGCGCACGCTTCCCCCGCACCCCGTGCATCCATGAGGCAGATTAGTAGTAGTAGTAGTAGTAGTGGTAGTGGTAGTAGTTGTAGTAGTAGCCTAGTAGTAGTCTTATCCCATAGACTGTATTATCTCCACCCAACACGCACCCCGGTTTTCCTCCTCCTGTGTGTGTGTGTGTGTGTGTGTGTGTGTGTTTCAATAGACAATGACAAATGATGAGAAAAGTGACGCCTCTATTAGAAATGACTCGTAGCTTGAAAGGAGACAATTATGGTGCCATGTATGTATTTGTATATACGATCTGATACTAATATATATATATATATATATATATATATATACTGTATATCAGATCGCAGTTTCGTCCTGCACTTTGCTGTTCTCTCGCTCTCTCCTCCTCTGCCTGGAGAGAATATGACTCTTCGTCTTCATCTCGATATGTATTTATCCCATAAATGCATTAGTGTCATTTGCAAATGTCTCCTGAGAGCCCACTATTGCCTTTCTAGCCTCTGGGATTTTTGCTAAGTCTGTTTCCCACTGGTTTCTAGTAAGCGCTGCGTTAATTGCATCTCAATAATTAAACGCCTTTTAAATGTGCCTGGCCAAATGAAATGTGTAGCAATGAGAGAGGGAACTCACTGGCTGTGTGTGTGTGCGTGTGTGTGCGTGTGCGTGCGCGTATGTCTTGAACATCGATGCATAGAAACGTGTGTTGGGATATCAACATCGCACCGCTTGAGAATAGAAATACAAGTCTGCAATCTGCATGCACACAAGTACCTATTTTAGGTATAACTACGTGTTGTCTCACCAAAGGCTAACTTTATGCTGAAGCTGTAAGATAAAAAAGCAACAGCAGCTGAAAAACAGATGAATTAGTGATGTGTCTCTCTCTCTCTCTCTATTACAGCCAGACCCAAATTGTGATCGAGAGAGAAGCCACCCAGTGTTAACACATGCATTTTGGTTTTGACAATGACAAGCATCTTTTTTTCTATGGGTAGTTCAGGAAAAAAAAGTGCATCGTTTTCCCAAGGATGTTAAATAAATCCTTGATCGGCTTACCAAAATCAGTGTAGGTTGATGCTCCAATATCATTCAATATTATTATTATTATTGTTGTTTGTTGTTATTATTGTATTATTATTATTATCGTTAGCAGTAATAGTAACAGTAGTAGTGGTAAATATGTTTTGTCGTTGTGAGGAGTGAATGTGTTATTATCGTTATTTGTGTTTACACTGTCTGGCCTGTAGTCATCACTGGTTATGGCCACCTTGAGGAAGCTCAAATACTGCCAAACAGACACACGCGCACACGCCTTAATACACATACACACACACACACACACACACACACACACACACACACACACACACACACACACACACACATACACAGTGTAAGTCAGGAGTTCTGTCCTCTATATAAGCTGCAGTCGTAAATCCACAGGGGATTAGTTCATCTCAGTTCGCCAAATAAAACACGACGACAGGACAAGAGAGAGAGAGAGAGATGTAGAGCTAAATGTAATTAAAAAGCTTAATGTTTTGTCTGTAAACTATTGATAATTTAGAGCCCATGTTATCTATCTATAACTAAGTGCATCCATTCAGAACTGTCAATTCCTCATAGTTAATCAAAAAATTATGTAAAACTATTGGATGTAGGCTATATCAGTAAACCAGTGTCTATCTGCAAAGACCACTGCCTAGTGTTACAAAGTCAAAATGAAAGAACATTCTATTCAAAATCGAGCATTTTTTTTTTTACATTTTGTTCATAATCAGGGATACTATTGATTGATTGATTGATGCAGGCTTTATTTTGAACATGTTAGAACAATACAATAAAAAGAATACAGTAAAAGAAAATAAGATAACATGTCCAAAAAGGAGCAGGAAGAAGCATAAGCTTATTTAATCCTACCCCTTTTCCATCACTCAGTTAAGTGTATGTGTACCCGCACACCCATAAACATGCATATTTACAAAAGTACATATTAACAAACAAAATAAACAAGTACTATAAATAAACAAAAAAAAGTTTTTCAAAGCCCTTCTTCCTCCCTATCCTACTATTATTTTGTAGGATGGAAATCACATGCATAAACACATTTAGGGCATTTGACAGATGCTTTTGATCCAAAGTGACACTTAGTGATTACAAGAAGTACATTTGTTGAAAGAGAAGCAGCAATATATTGCTAGTGGTAGGCTACATAAAGATTAGAATAGAACATGTTTCAAGCATTCATAATTGCTACGTAATAGAACAATTTTCAAGTGCTCATAAATGCTCATAATAGCTAGGATAAGAACATAAGTAGGTATACCATTTTAAGTGCCATACCAACATCTAAGAACATGTGAGATGCTAACCAATGCCAAGTACAAATATTTAGTGCCAAGGGTGCTAGGATTCAGATAGGGATTGGATTCCAACCCTGGTTGGGAATTTGTTAGGGAGAAGGGAGAGGGTGGGGTGTTAAGGGGGGAAGCTATGCAGAGTCCAGGTGAACTCTGAACAGGTGAGTCTTTAGTCGCTGGTGAGTGACTCTGCTGTCCTGATGTCAGCCAGGAGCTCATTCCACCACTGCGGTGCCAAAACAGAGAAGAGTTGAGACAAGGCAGAGCGATGATTGCCAGCTCTCAATGACGGTGGTACCAGTCGGCAAGCCGAAACTTTGCATTTGCAACAATCTGGGAGATCTTGGAA
Organism: Coryphaenoides rupestris; assembly: GCA_002895965.2. Lineage (NCBI taxonomy): Eukaryota > Metazoa > Chordata > Actinopteri > Gadiformes > Macrouridae > Coryphaenoides > Coryphaenoides rupestris. The sequence continues at coordinate 174,849 of PIJE02000877.1, forward strand.
GTTAACAGGAAGGCGAGTTGGTTCATCGTTATTTTAAATCCCACATCAGCGCTCAGTCAAACAGGAGCTGATGCTCACTGGTGAAAATGCACACACACACACATCACTGGAATTGATTTGTCAATTAATTGGTGGCTCTCAGGAGTGCCAATGGACACGTCATTGAACAGAGGAGATGTGAGAGATCACTTCATCTCCTCATCTACCTCCCTCCTCTATCTATCTCTATCTCTCTCTCTCTGTCTGTATGCTGCCTGTCTCTCTCTCTCAGCACACTGGAAGACAGAGAGAGAGAGTGAGAGACAGAGAGAGTAGGGAGGATGGTGAAATGGCTGAAGTGGCTGTGTAATACCCGTGTTTGTCTCCCCCCTCAATCTGACACCATGGCGGTGCACCGACGTCTCTTTGTGGCGCCAATCAACGCAAGTTGTTCTCTTAATCGTCTCGCCACTTGTCATCACCCACCCTGTCTTTTTCAAACGCCTCTTAATTTGCTGGAGATTCATCCTGCTCAACCGACCCACCCCCTGACCATCACCAGCACACCTCCCATTAGACAGCCATCTGCCTTCTGTTTCTATAGTGTCTGAAGACGCCCCCTTTGTATCGCTCCGTCTCTGTGATATCTGATTCTCTACAATTCTTTCTTTCCATTCCTCCCCTTCCTTTTCTAATCTCTTCCTTATTCTTCTCGAATCCCGACCTGTTCCTCTCTCCCTCTTCCTCTCTCTCTCTTCCTCTCCAGCTCTGTCTCCCTCTCCCCCTCTGAGGGGTAGTTGGTTGTAACCTTTCCTGGTCGTGGTGTCTCTGCGGTCTTTAGTCCATCTGAAAAAGCCTCCAGTCTTTTCACTTTTACCACTGACCCCAAATAGAGGCCGATCCAATTACAGCTCAACCCTCCCTCCCACAGTCCCACAGCACTTAAGCTATTGGTGTGGGGTTTGTGTATGTGTGTGTCTATGTCTGTGTGTGTTTCTAAGGTAGTTTGTACAAGTGTGTCGTACATGTGTTTTTGCCTGGTACTCAAGTGTGTGTGTGTGTGTGATGCACAAACACACACTCGTGTGTGTGTGGGGGGGGGGTAGTTTATACTAGTGTGTTGGACATGTGTTTTCTCCCTTTTCAGCGTGTTACTTGAAACAGGGCAGTGTGTGTGTGTTTGTGTCAATGAAGGTTGTTGAGAGCAGTGAACCATTCTGTGCTGAAACACGGGAGGTCGCTGGATAACACCCTGACTCCCAGTCATGGCTCTTCCCTTTACATGGAAGCCGGCTTTTGATTCACAGCTTGAGTTTTCTAATCATCTGTCTCTCTGTCTGCCTGACTGTCTGTATGGCCTGCCTCTTGGCCTGTTGGCCTGATGGCCTGTTGGCCTGATGGCCTGTTGGCCTGATGGCCTGTTGGCCTGATGGCCTGTTGGCCTGATGGCCTGTTGGCCTGTTGGCCGGTCCTGGTGGGGGACCCTGGCAATAGGTCATTCTTGTTAATACATGCTGAACCTGTCTATCTATCATGGACACAAGTACAATTGTCAAAAGTATATGACAAGTATTCCTGGTTGCAACTAACAAAGAAAGATGCTGTAAGCATTGGTCATTTTGACACAATTGTCAAAAATGATTGGCCAACTGTTATTGTTGTCATGTTTTTTTTACATTGTGTTCTGACAATGTAAGTGCATCAGATGAATTCAAAAGACTTTTGGGTGTGCATGTACAGTATGTACCACTCTTTGATGGAGAGTGTTTTCAAGAAGATGTGCTTGGACTTCTGTTTAATATAAAATCACTTGTTGCCTGATGTATTTATTCATCAGGTACTTACTCTTATGCACAGGAGTAAGGGTATGTTGTGTTGGTTTTCATGTTCACATGAAAGTGCTTAAGTGCGATAATTGTAAAGCCTCCCTCCCCTCTTAATTTTGTATTTAAATAATCTGGGCCTTATAAGAAAGAATGAACAACTCTGTGCTACTTCATTTCCTAGTCATTTTGAGAGGTCCCGTTTGACAGTTTTATTTTATTATAGAATGATTAAGGAATGAATGTTAATGAATTTTGGCCATAGACTACTACTGCAGAGCGGCCATTCAGTTCCCGCCCTCAATGTGCCAAATATTCATCGTTTCCGCTGGTGGTTGCAAAAAATCTCAAGCAATGGGGGCACCCATAAAAACTACGGTTTCATAGCAGTTGTGTGTAAACCAACGGGTGACGTCATGAATGCTACGTCTCTATTGTGTACAGTCTATGGTTCTTAGACTACTATACGAGTGAAACACATATAGACTGAAGAGTGATGCTTCTATTGGTGAAGTATACAAACCAAAAGTTCCTTCAAATCTGTCCCGAATTATACCTTCTCGGACTTCCTGAAGTAAGTGTGTGTGTGTGTGTGTGTGTGTGTGTGCGTGTGTGCGTGCGTGCGTGCGTGCGTGCGTGCGTGCGTGCGTGCGTGCGTGCGTGCGTGCGTGCGTGCGTGCGTGCGTGCGTGCGTGCGTGTACTGAATCTATAAGCACTAAAATTCACACACACACGCTCACCCTAGCGAGTAGAAATGTTATGGACATAATTTGTTCTCTGTTCCACCAGAAATGTTTTATTAAAAACCAGTTTGAAGATCAAGTGCCATATCGTTGAACAGAGGGTTTTTAGGCTAACGACTGCTGAGTCCCTGGAAACATTCCATTATTTAATCAGACATGAAAAGTAAACACCAGTGTGGGAATGTGATTTCGAAGTGGGAATTCGGCCATGACTTACCATTTTTCTAAGACGTGCCGCTGCGTTACTTGTGCTGCTTTTGGGCATTAGCAGTTTGCAGTGATTTTTATTTATTGATTGCATCTTTGAATGAGAATGAGGATCATGTTCTCTCTCTCTCCTCCTTTACCCTATTCATGACACATCTGCCATGATTTCCTCTGGTAACCTTTTTATATTAGTACTGATAAATGTGGCTTCACACATCTGGTGGCTTGCGTTGCGAGTAATGGCTTTCCCCCCTGGGGTTATGTCAAAGGAAGTCAGATGGTGGTAGATGCTGTTTCATTATTGATTTGGACGAATAGCAGTTGGAAGAGCAGTCCTGGTAGTAAAAGCACAGTAGATGTCAGATGTTAGTTAGACGCTAACTGCAGTCAATTGGAAGTCTGGTGGAGTGTGTTGAATTGTTGTTAGCAAGAATCACAACTGGCTGTAATGGAATTCCCAGTGCCACTACGGTATTCCTTTCTCGCTAGCAAGCAGTGCGGCAGTGTTGTAGTGCATGTGGGGAGCAGTGGACCCCCAGAGTCCACTGCTGCTTTGATTTATTAGATCTGAAGTCAAGAAGTGAGCTGCTGCTCAATAGGGACACCAGGAAGAGGGAGGGTGCTGGCCATATGTCTTCTTTCTTCAAAATGATTGTGTGTGTGCGTGCGTGCGTGCGTGCGTGCGTGCGTGCGTGCGTGTGTGCGCGTGCGTGCGTGTGTGTGTTGACCAAAGAATAGCAATAGATACAGGAACTGACAGAACTAGAGCAGGTGCAAAGAGCCATGGTGAATTGAGAGAAAATGCTGAATATTGTACTTTGTGTGTGTGTGTGTGTGTGTGTGTGCATGTGTGTGTGTCCGTGCATCATTTCTGTGTGGGTGTGTGTGTGGGTGTACAAGGAAGATAAATTGTATCTGCCCATGTGGAAGTTACCTTTGAAGAAAAGTCAAGCTGGCCAATTTCATGAAAAAAACGTATCAAATTCAACCACCGCGGTAATTACCTATGCACCAGTGTGTGTGTGTGTGTGTGTGTGTGTGCGTATGTGTGTGGGTGTTTCTGAGCCATGCATTAGAATGTTCATTGTAAATAAATTCCGCTGACTTCCGAAGCGTGCCGTCCCACGGTGTTGGGTTTAAATGGCAGCAGGGATTAGCGTGTGCCGTGTGCTTCTGGGTGACGTCATGTTTTAATTGTCAAAATGTCAAATGGTCATCTATTCTGTGTCAGAATTAGGATTACAGAGATGGCTTATAGGACGCTTTTTAAAGGCCAGTGAGTTTAATTGCACGGAATTAATCAAATTGCCAGGATTAAACGGCGGCAACTTGAAACCCTGACGGCACATAAGCCATGTTGTGTTCTGCTGGTCACAAGAGAGCGATTTAAAGTCATTTTTTACCGTATCAAAGTTTAGCGTCAGCATCTCCGGTCAATCGGGCATACAAGGCAGAGGGGGGGATACCCTTACTGGGCGTATGCCATCGATCCAAAGGTCACAACACGGTGTCACCTTTACAGGTAATAGGCAACCACCCATGTAGTTCTTATCTACATATGTGCGCGCACACACACACACACAATGCCTGCGGCACACACACACACATTCAGGCCCAGTCCCTCGGACACACACACTGCTGTACCTGACCCAGCGGTCTTTGGGTCTTGCCTCTCAGAAGACGGGCTGTCTGGCTCTGGAAAGGTTCAGCTCCCACAACTCAGAAGGTCAAAATGGAAAATGTTACCTCTCTCCACATCACTGCCAGCGGCCGTTGTTCCTTCCTTCTTTCTTTCTCTATTTGTTACCTTCTTTTTTTCTTTCTCTCTCTCTTTCTTTATTTATGTCTGTATGTCAGTCTGTCTGTCTTTGTCTCTCGCTCTCTCTTTCTTTCTTTCTCTCTTTCTGTTTTCTTTCTGTTTTTCTCCCTATTTATCTTACTTTCTTTCTTTATTTCCTTTCATTCAACGGTACATGGCAAGAGCAGATGGCAGTAAAAGCTTTAACTGAAGATGTGTCGGTCAATATATTGGCCTGGTGTAAACTTGTACCATGTACCTGTGATTTCAGTAGTTAGCAGCCTTCAACAGAGACATGCAAATTAATAACAAATTTAGATTCATCACTTTGACATTTTCCCCCAAAAACAAAAAGAATGGGTTTAGCAAATGGTCATATATGTCCTAGGCCTATATCTCTTTACACAATATACTAAACAATGTATAATTGTATTTTGGCTCATGACCACAAGAAATGCAGATGTAACTGGATTGGCTATATTTGTGACTGTGCTATATTCCTACAGGAAGTGATGGGCATTATTCAGCGTTGTTGACCGCTCAGTGGGTTGGCCAGAGGCCTCAGAGCTGGTCAATAGGACAGCGCACAGTAGGACCAGCAGGCAACATGAACACATGTGGTTGTTGACAGTATGCTCAGGTACAATGGCACTGTAGCCTCCTATAGCCTCCGTGTACCCCTAGCGAGCTAGCAGATTCTAGTGCAGCGTGGGGGCCGTAGTCCTCTGTTCTGGGCTCACTACTGTCAACAAACACAACGGTATCGGCCTAGAAGTAGTAGTAGTACTAAACAACAGAACAAAGGGTCTCTTCTTCCCTCTGTATTTATTTCCCTCTCTCTCTCTCTATCCCACTTCCTGTCTATTAAACAACAGAAAACACAAAGACACACAACCGCTTGAGAATAGAATAGAATAGAACTTTATTAATCCCGAAGAAAATTCTTGTGCCAGGTTGCATAGCAACACAGTACAATAAAACAATATGGAAAACAACAGAATAATAAAAATAAACAAACGGATTTACAAATGTACAGTTAAAATATACAAATATGTGGGCAAGATAAGATATTCCAACGGCGAAAACAATTTGGCATAATTGAAGTGTAATATTATTGGACATGACATTAAGAATATTGCACATGATGATGAGAGGAGATGAGAGGTAGTGTTATAGATCATATTTATAGACAACATGATAATAATAATAATATAGCACATGATAGAGTATTGCACATGATGTTGGACAGTAATATTAATAATATTGCACGTAATACTGAGGAAAGTGCACATGATGTTGAGAGGTAATATTGCACATTATATTGCTATGTTCATTGTCTTGTATTTCAACTGTCCTTCCCACAGAGGGGGGAGGAGTTCTAGAGTTTGATGGCCACAGGCAGAAAGGACCTCCTGTGGCGTTCTGTGGTGCACCTCGGTAATCTCAGTCTATGGCTGAAGGTGCTCTGGTATGATACCAGTGTGGCGTGCAGGGGATGGGAGGCGTTGTCCATAATACTGAGTAGTTTACTCAGCATCCTCCTCTCTGAGACCTCCACCAAAGACTCCAATTCCACTCCTGAACCCGCTTTCCTGATTTTGAGTCTGTTAGCGTCGGCTGCCTTCACCCTGCTGCCCCAGCACACAACAGCGTAGAAGATGACGCTGGCCACCACAGAGTGATAGAACATCTGCAGCATGGTTTCGCACACATCTTGAGCACTCTGGGGCTGAGGCCGTCAGGTCCCGTGGCCTTCCCCGGCCGTAGTCTGCCGAGTTCACTTCTCACATCCTCCGCCGTGATGGTGATTGGCCCTGGAGAGAGGAGAGGGGGGAGAGGAGAGGGGAGGAGCTGGGGGGAGGGTGGAGAGGAGCCGTCAAACCTGTTGAAGTACAGGTTTAACTCGTTGGCCTCATCCAGGTTTCCCTCCCTCCCCTGGATGGTCTTTGCTCCATGGCCAGTGATGGTTCTCATGCCACTCCACACCTCCCTGAGGTTCTTCTGTCTGTCTCACTTTATCTCCTAATTTATTCAATGAATTCAAATTTTCCTTTCTTAACCAAATCATTGTTGGACTTTATTGTCCCCTGCTGCAGGTGCATCACCAGTGGTCTATATTCTTGCTCATGTGGTATCTTGCATCCCCCAAGCACATGCTTGTATAAATGTTTTATTATATTTCTCAGAACATAACATTGCCTGGCAACGACGAGCACAGGGTTGTTTACATAAATGCCTGTGTGTCTGGCCATGTGTTTTGTGTGTGTGTATGGAAGCCCATGAAAAATGGTGGAAAAGGAACAGAAGAGAGAGCAGGAGTTGTGTTAGAACGGAGGCATTTGGGAATTTCTCAATGCACATGCACACACACATTTCCATATGCACACACACACACACACACACACGCACACACACACACACACACGCACACACAAAGTTGCTAATCAACACATCCCACAGAAACTCACATTGCAAATTGGCATCGACAGGCATAGCTGCGCATGCACAGATCCACCCAGTCAAGCAGGTTTTGAGGGAAAGAGGCTGATTTAACTAAGATGATAATGGTCATGAAATATGTATGAGTTCATTGAGTGAGTGTGCTCTGAACAGCACTGCGCACTGCAGCCGGCCCTCTGCATTGTCTGTGCTGCTGTAGTTACCGCTCCCGCTATTCATCTGTCTCTCGCTCACACTCACTCTCTCACTCTCACCCTCTCTGTCTCATTCTGTTCAGCGGACATTATCTCATCACCACTGCACACATATAGACTCACAGGCACGTGGATGATGATCACACATGCGTCCCAAAGTCATGAACTCTTGAACACCCAATAGGGAATCTATGGTTTAGGCCTATACGTCCTTTTTTCTTTTGATACAGTGAACAGACTAATTGATCACTGATCATCGCTGCGTGTCTCTCTCTCTGTGCCCCTCTTCCGTCTCACTCCTGCAGCTCTCTCTGGTCTGTCCCTCATCATGTTCATCCCGGGCTGCCTGTCCGCTGCACCCTGCCCCCTCCTCCTCCTCCTCCTCCTCCTGTCGCTGGGCCACGGTTGCCGGGCGGGGGACATTCCGGAAGACGCCACAGCGGAGTTCTCGGTCAGACTGTACCACCGGCTGCAGGCGATGGCCGGTGACGACTCCAACATCATCTTCTCCCCGCTGAGCGTGGCAGTGGCCCTGGGCATGATGGAGCTGGGGGCCCGGGGGGCCTCTCTGGAGGAGATCCGACAGGCGGTGGGCTTCAGCCAGCTGCCGGCAGGTGAGGGACGCTGGCCGGCCGCCAGGCGCTGTGGAGCTCTGTGTGTGTTCCCAGCTCAGCACAGGGATTATGGGAGGTGGTGGACTGGAGGGATTATTGAGAATAGTGAGAATTATGTAACGTTGGACATTAGATATCCACCACCAGGGAATTCAAATCATACTTAATCCTAGGATTGGCGGAATTAAGGAATGCAGAATTGCAAATCACAATATATGTGTTGCTCTTTCTTATTTATTTTGTACATATTTGTGTTCACAAGATGTCAAGAATAAGTCACGTGCAAGAGAGCTTCTCACAACTAACATTGATCAAATTTACAATAGTAGAATTTGAAACACTATCAACATGTTTTTTGTGCATTTCTTGCAGACGAGGAGTTCTCGCTCCTCCACAACCTGACCGCCGCCCTGTCAGACGACGACAGCCACTACATCGTCCGATTGGCCAACAGCCTCTTCCTCCAGGAGGGCATGGCCTTCAACCCTGAGTTCCTGCACCTGATGAGGAAGTACTTCCGGGCAGAGGTGGACACCGTGGACTTCAGCGAATCAGCAGCCGTCGCCGAGCAGATCAACAGCTGGGTGGAGAACCACACTGAGAGTAAGACGGAGAGAGATGAGACCAGAGAGAGGGAGGAGGAGAAAGAAAGAGAGACAGAGAGAGATGAGACCGGAGAAGGAGGAGGAGAGAGGGAGACAGCGACAGAGACAGATGAGACAGGAGAAGGAGGAGTAGAGAGGGAGAGAGAGAGACAGCGACAGAGACAGAGAGAGAGAGAGAGAGATGAGACAGGAGAAGGATGAGGAGAGAGGGAGAGGGAGGGAAAGAGAAGTGTGGGAAAGAGTCAAATAAGTGGATGGTCAGATAAGATGCTCGAGGAAATGTAAACGAAAAATGAACACACTTCCTATTGAAAATCAAGCACCTTGTTTACACGCACCTTGTGGCATTTATTGTCGGATTTATTTATTTATTTTTGTTTGTCTGCGATTATTATTTTCCGTGTCGTCCTTGGTGTGTGCGACCTGCTAGGAAACATCCCAACGCCAACTCTTCAGTGCGGACCAGACTGAAGAGTTGACGTTAGGATGTTTCCTAGCAGGGTCGCATCAGCAGCGTTGTGACTGTCATGTTATCGTCTGAAACCTCAGGTAAGATCCACAAGCTGCTGTCGGCGGATGACTTCAGCAGCATGACCCGGCTGACCCTGGTGAACGCCGTGTACTTCCGGGGCTCCTGGAAGAACCAGTTCAGACCGGAGAACACCAGGACCTTCTCCTTCAGCCGGGACGACGGCTCCGAGGTCCAGACCCACATGATGTACCAGCAGGGAGACTTCTACTACGGTACCGTAGCCACTCTATCGGTCCCCTGCAAGGGAAACCAGATTAACTAGAAGTGTGAGCGTTGGGAGACTACGGTCCTGTCCTGAATATACAGCACTATAATTAGTTCATCATTGGCAGCAACATCATCAACACAGTCAAAAGCAGCAGCAGTCAACATCTGTGCTGGTGGAAAAACCGCAAGGCTGCTGTAGGTAAAAACACTGCAAGAGTTGGTTCAGCATTATGCATCACATTCCCGCGCTTTCAGCCTATCCTCAAGCACTTTCAATGTGTCCTCCTCATGCAGTACTACACTCGTTTTATTGAGAAAAAAAGGATCTCTCTGTGAAACGACATGCATCATTTGTGTGTTTATTTCATCATTCTTGGGATGGTACTTTGTTCATCAGGAACCAGCAGTGATATCCACGTTCGCCTCGTTTGTTCTAATTAGTTTTATTTTAGTGTTATTGTACAATCGAGCCTTATGGATGCCGATCAGAAAATAAATGTAAGATTTAATCGAATGCTGAGCCCAACAAAAATCTATGTAATGACACACTTCGTGGGCGGGTTACGTGATATCAACTGTGTCTGGGAACTTCTTCAAATGTGTGTATGAATCCAAGATGAGCAAACCATTTTGAACAAGTTGTTTTACATTGAGAGTCCCTCCCCATGCCTTTCAATTCTCCTCTTCAATCATCCCATCCTACTAGTTTAGTATTCTTCCCATGTATATTCATGCACCGAAGCATGCTTCACCAGGCGCAATACGCTCTCTCTTGAGGTGCGCATGGTTTTATATTTAAACCGTTGCCGCAGTGCCTTTGATTCGCTGCCCTTGTTTAGAAGGTTATTTTATCGATGTTCTAATCTAGTCTATCTATCTAGTCCCTCCTGCAGGAGCGCACGCTTCTAGCTCAACTGGGGCTTGTGGTGAGATGCTGCTCACCACGGTTTTATCGACATATGAATCCATCTCATATGTATACATGTAGCATACGTATGCATCTATCTATGTCATATTATATGTACATACTGTATGTATCACATGTATGTATGTATGTATGTATGTATGTATCTACTTAGTCAGTTAAAGTGCTTCCAAGAGGGGTGTTAGCATCCAGTTGCTTCCTGCGCGTGCGTTGCCAGTCCCGCTTACATCAGAACCCCCCCCCACTGCACCGCTGCTCGAGTTCTAGACTTCCAGAGATTTTGGTGCAACACTCACACACACTCACACACACTCACACACGTCCTGCTCAACACACATCCTGCAGAGGGGAAATTACGTGTCTCTATCTTTTTGTGTGTGTGTGTGTGTGTGTGTGTGTGTGTGTGTGTGTGTGTGTGTGTGTGTGTGTGTGTGTGTGTGTGTGTGTGTGGTGTTGTGTGTGTGTGCGTGTGTGTGTGTGTTGTGTTTGCATATGTGCGTGCACAAGCGTGTGTGTGTGGGAGGGTGCATGTGTGTTTGCTAATGTGTGTGTGCGTGTGCGTGTGTGTATGTGCATGTGTGTGCGTGTGTGTGTGTGCATACGTGCTGCAGAACAGGGACAGGTCCCTGAAGACGAGGCTGTGTTAGCATTCTTATTCTGGAGTGTGCTCGCGCTGCAGAGTCAAAACTTTGGAAGATGGATAGCCGCGCTCGCTACGCTGCGACGGTGCCTCAGCGTACTAGCATACCGCTGTTTCCCAGAATAACCAAAGGCAGTACACCTCTACTGATACAGCAGCACCTCAGAGATCGCTCTGCCTGTACTAATTATATAACCGTCAGATGTGTGAGGTGTCGACATGACTTGGCTTACAGGCATACAGGTCTCAACGGTTTAATCTGGATGATGCTAACCTGGTTAAATAAAGAAATACAACTTGCAGACTGTGTGAGCAGCACATGTGAGAGACCACATCATGTCCAATCTGTTTTTTTTTTGTTCACGCCTGTTTGAACCATGTTCTCCCCCTCCACCCATGGTGCAGGCGAGTTCAGCGACGGCACCCAGGAGGCGGGCGGCGTGTACCAGGTGCTGGAGATGCCCTATGAGGGCGAGGACATGTCCATGATGATCGTGCTGCCCCGCCAGGAGGTGCCCCTGGCCTCGCTGGAGCTTATCATCAAGGCCTCGCTCCTAGAGGAGTGGGCCAACAACGTCAAGCGGCAGAAGGTGGAGATCTACCTGCCCAGGTCAGAGAGGCATGACACACACACACACACACACACACACACACACACACACACACACACACACACACATATATACCGCTCGGCCGACATCCATTCACGTAAAGTAAATATGTGCATCAAGAACAGAAAACAAGCAAAGTTTATCAGTAAATGGAGGCTGACTCGTGCATGTTCTGTACCGTCTCACATCAATTTTATCACATAAATTGTAGAACTTGCGTTTCCATGACAGCGCCACTTCCAGAATGGCAGGAAAACATTATGGGGATTCAGACCTGTGACCTTTCCCACTGTGGATTTGGAGAGTGTGCGTCTGTGTCAGTATACACACACATACACACACACGCACACATACACACATGTGTGTATGTGTGCGATAGCTCTAAAAAGGTCCAACTTACCACAGTAATCAACTGGCCATTCGCTGCATTAACCTTCCCTATGTACACTCAGTCTCAGCCTCTTCAATAATATGATGTATGGTGGTGGTGGTGGTGGTTTCAGGTTCAAGGTGGAACAGAAGATGGACCTGAAGGAGTCGCTGCAGGAGCTGGGCATCAAGAACATCTTCACTAAAGACGCCGACCTCTCTGCCATGACTGGTCAGAACACACACACACACACGCGCACATGCTAAGAAACACACATGTGCACACAGGCACAGGAACACACACACATGCACATAGGCAAAGAAACACACACACACATACATGAACAGAAACACACTCATGCACATGCTGGGAGACACGTACACGCACGCACACAGATGCAGAGAAGCACACACACACGCTAAGAAACACACGCACATGCACAGAAAAACACAGCGACGTACAAATGACACATACAAATACACTCTCATATAATATGCCTTATAGGCAGACAGGGAGTTGAACTCCTGAACATCTTATAAATGAGGCGTAACCAAGGTAACCAAGGTACCGGTGCTGTGTGGTCAGGTGAGATCTGTCACTCTGTCAGGTAAAAATAGATCCAGCCAGAGAAAGAAACAGAACACAATAGAAACACATGCATATAGAGATATAATACACTCATAAATACAAGTATTAAGCATTACTTTATGACATCAATATACAGTATATATAAAGTATACTGCAAACAAATACATTATATTGAAGGTCATGTCGGAGATTGGCCCTTTTTCCATTTCAGCAGAAACGGGGAACTTGGTAAAAAACAAAACATTAGGGAAACATCAGCAATTTTACTGTTTTGTTAAAAAGGCGATCAATCGTTCCAAGTGGTCCCATCAGTCAGGAGCTGTGCGATGAGGGAAAGGTCACAGCTTGCCTTAAACTGTTTGGGCTTCATCCATCACGGCCAGCGCCCACCACCACGTCGATAGCTGCTGTCTGCAGCCGCTTGTAGAGCGAGCCGGCGGGCCGGACGGGAGATGGACTCTGAGAGAGAGAGAGAGAGAGAGAGAGAGAGAGAGAGAGAGAGAGAGAGAGAGAGAGAGAGGAGAGAGAGAGAGAGAGAGAGAGAGAGAGAGAGAGAGAGAGAGAGAGAGAGGTCTTCCCGCGGAGACCGGCTAACAAGTCGCTTGACGTGTCTCACTCAATTCCTTTTCAGAACATAGGTCTCTAAATGCGTAGATCTTTGTGTTTAAAATAACATCCAACAGGAGTGGATGTTTTTATGTGTTTATTTTATTTCTAACATGCCGTCTATTATATCCGAGTGTTTTGGTAAAGCCTACGGTTGAGTCCAGTTACTATAATGTACTCTCAACCTTTGACCTCCAGAATGCCACGCGGTCGTCTCTGCAATCTTCACCTCCGGTCCAGCGACGGAGCAGAAAGCAGCTTGCGCTTGACTTATTGATCCACTGCATTGGCTTTTACCTGCAAACTAACAGTATAGATGTCTATGTGTGTGTGTGCGTGTGTGTGTGTGTGTTGTGTGTGTGTGTGTGTGTGTGTGTGTGTGTGTACAGATGGTAAAGACCTGTTCATCGGCAAAGCGGTACAGAAGGCCTACCTGGAAGTGACTGAGGAAGGGGCCGAGGGAGCTGCAGGATCAGGTAAACCATCCTCATCATCATCATCAATTATTGATGAGAGGATGGTGATAAAGCAGGTTATTTCTTCTTCTTTTCCATCGTCTAATTATTTCACCGAATTGGATTGTTTCCATCGAATAACCCTTTAATGTGAATACAAAAATACATTTATCACAATATAACCATCATCAAAATGACTATACTCTCACAACACCTCTATAAAGCATATGTATCTCCCAAAGTTGATGTGTTTATGGTTATCACAGCGTGTTGTGCGGTTTACCACTCCTATGAACAGTTCAAACCTTACTAAACACTGCCCCCTGCTGTCTGCCATGAGGAAGTTGTTGAGGTAGTATAGCTCAAAAAGTAATAGTCTCTCTCTTTCTCTCACTCTTTCTCTCTCTCTCTTCTCTCTCTCTCTCTCTCTCTCTCTCTCTCTCTTCTTCTCTCCCCTAGGAATATGCCCCTGACCCAGACTTGGTTTTGTTATCCACAAGTCATGGGCGATCACCCATTCTTCTTTGTGATCAGAAATCGCAGAACAGGTGTGTGTGTGTGTGTGTGCGTGTGCGTGTGCGTGTGCGTGTGTGTGTGTGGTGTGTGTGTGTGTGTGTGTGTGTGTGTGTGTGTGTGTGTGTGTGGTGTGTGTGTGTGTGTGCGTGCGTGCGTGCGTGCGTGAACTTTGAAACTCAACACTGCACTGTGTTGTATCTCTCCGTCACCAGGGTCCATCCTCTTCATGGGCAGGGTCATGACCCCCGAGATCATTGACCCCAGCGATCAGGACTCCTTCTAACCGCGGTGTGAGGTCAGCCCTCGGCCCCGCCCCTTCCTGACCCGGCAGCCAATGAGATCCGGATGACACAAGCGCTATCTGTCCTTTTACGCCATCCTCAGCTGTGTTTTTATACTCTTTATGAGAATATACGACCTGAATGTTATAAATATATATACATATATATAATATATATATATTGAGATATAATTGACATATAATGTGATTTTGTTTTGATACTGAAAGCTTTGAACACTTAGACACAGGAATTGAACAGATGTAAATATTCTGGGGGGGAAAAACAGGATGTTTGTACTATAATACGTGTAGCATATCGAACACTGTATTGAGAGAAGGCGTGATATGTAATCCACGCGCGGGCCCTTTCACTTTGACACGCATAACAATAACACTTTTTCCTTTCTGTTCACACACACACACGTACACACATATATTCTCTCTTCTTCTCGGTCGTGGGCACATTGATTGCTCGCAAAAACACACACTCCGCGCTTCGATTATATTCCTGTACATTTGGCTTTCGTGTTATAAGTATACCATACCATAATATTTATTAAAACAAAGAGCATTAAAGAAGTATCCTCAAACATTTCGTCCTTGGTACAATGAATCTTAGTATATCAATACACATCATCTGAGTTGTTGATTTTAGCTCCTGGCTGGCCGTCACGCAGGTGAACAGAGGGGACTGCGTAACCAACACAGGTTGCCATAGAGACTGGTGCATATGGTTGCATTGGAAACCGCTGTGCCACCTTTTGGATGTATATACGGCATAGGAAGTGACGGCAAAAACATGAATGTGTTCCAGTAATAAAACATATATCTGTCTTTTTCCTCTGTGAGAGTCCCTCTATTCTTATGCTTACTTGTAAAGATGTTGGTCCCATAGACCTTCAAATGTACTCAATAAGGAATTTCAACTTAAATTCAAGTATAATAGGTTCATTCACATTTGTGCAGTTAGTTTTGGACCTCAAAATAAACGTATACTT
>PIJE02000877.1:195000-200000 GCA_002895965.2 Coryphaenoides rupestris
TCCTCCCTTACACACTCTCACTTACAACAGCCAGGGTTTGAATCCCATCCTCTTTTGGATCCCTACTTAGCATTGTTTAGAATCTTGCTCTTTATCAGCAAGGGGTTAACCTAGCAATCATGAGTGCTGGAAACTTGTTATATTAAAATCTTACAATACCATCAGCAATTTATTGTTGTTTCACTCTTTTGACAAATGCGCTTATTGGAAGTCGACTTTGGGCAGATCTAAATGTAAATGTAACGGTGGCTGCCTCTCTCCCCGGTGGGGAACAGGTGCAGAGTCCTCAACCTGCACCGCAACCACCTGGTGTGTCTGCGGCGTCAGCTGCCAAAGCTCCCGGCGCTGGAGCACCTGTGCCTGTCCGACAACGCCATCAGCTCCCTGGGGGGGCTGGCCACCTCCCTGGGGGCCGCCCCGCTGCACTCACTGACCCTCAGCTACAACCCGGTGACCTTTGCTCAGGATTACCGTGCACGGTGAGGAGGGGAGAGAGGAGAGGGAGAGGGGGAGGGGGAGGGCGAGGGAGGGAGGGAGGGAGGCAAGGATACAATCTGTTCTTACATTTGATGGTGCATGATGTACAACTGGCTTCTGGCTTACACAATAATACATTATTATTTAATCAATATAAAAATGCTCAAAAAAATCTCCCCCCCCCCTCTCTCTCTCTCTCTCTCTCTCTCTCATCCACCCACCCTTAGTGTCTTCTCCTGTTTGCCAAAGCTACAAGTACTGGATGGCATTCCTAAGCTTCCGGAGGATTCTCTGCCTCCTAAACTACACTTCCCAGAAACCACCAGGATGTGTAACATCTTGTGACATTGATCCATGGAGGGGAGAGTAGACCAACTAGCCCAATGGCTGTGGATGAATCCCATGGAATTCTTGACAGTTCCCTTTCCTTCCAGTGATTCATGGAGCTGTACAACTTCAGCAGGTTGACGAGAGTGTCTGAGGAATTCATGAATCACAAAAAGACTTTGAAGCCACATTGACAATTTAGAATTGACGATTTATATTTTTGTATTGTATTTGATAATAAAATGATTGTTTTCAATATCAATTCTTGAATGTAATTATTGTGTCGTCTTTTCACCGTGTCAAATTAGAAACCTAAAGTGAAGTTGGCGGTTATAGAGGAGACAAAGATGGAGGAGCACTGAAAAGAGACACAAAGACAGGAAGAAAAGCCAAGAGAATTAAATGGAATTGAGAAGGCTAACGATCTTATCAGGTTACTACATGACTCAGCAAAGCACACACACACACCACACCCACACACTCTGGAGATGGCACAGCTTAGGCCGAGCCAACACAATGCATCTCCATGCCCAATACTCCACATGTGCTTGTGATGTGGAAGGTGCTGTCGGGCAAACGTTTGAGTAAATTCACTCACGTGTGGTTTTCTATTATTAAAAAGAGGAAACACGGGTTGCCATGATTTGTTGCCTTGTGTGTGCATTGCGTTTGTTATGAAATGGAGTTGTTGTCATATCCATGTGTGACACGAGAGAAGATAAAGAGGACATCCGCTTGTGCAGTCTTATCAAATATTTAGTGTCCAGACTCCCTCCTGGATAAATGGCCTCATGTGTCCTGCTCTGACTGACTGTTAAGTGACCCATGCAGCGGCCATATCCATGCACACACACCACACAACATACACACACACACACACACATGTACACACGCACGCACACACACACACACACACACACACACACACACACGTTCATGTACCATCCCCATGCATAATAAAGTAGATGTATCAATACACAGGTGCAAAGGTGCTGTGTGTGTGTGTGTGTGTGTGTGTGTGGTGTGTGTGTGTGTGTGTGTGTGTACATGTGACTGTGTGTGTGTGTAGAGATGTTCCAGTACTCAGTCTACTGTCTTTAAAGTAATGACCAATATTTTTAAATCAATTCTGCATTCAACCGGCAGCCATTGTACAGACACAGCAGCATTGGGGTGATGTGGCAGCCGCTGATGCATAGTTGAACAGTGTAGCAATCATCCACCCACCAACAAATAGAGGCATTTAGAACACAGTATTATCATTTAACAATGTTTCTGGAGTGAAGGAAAGAGGACTGAACCTGCCTATTGACATATTGCACAGTTACATTTAATTAAGTTCAACATATTTTTTAAGATGGAACATTTGTTTTAATGTTTAGCTGGAGAAAATTGTCTGCACACAAAATGCCAATGTAAAATGTGCCATCTAGTAGCAGTGGTAAAATATCGTCATCTAGTGTCCAATTATTGCTTTACATTATATATCTGTTACGTTGAATTCCTGCATCTTCCCAATCCTCCCTCCGCCTCAGTATGTCTCCATTCTATATTAATATAGTGCTGCAGAATGCAAGACAGAGTGCAGGAAAGGATCCATTCACTTTGCAGCTGTGTGATACTTTAAAATCCTACCAGATAATACAGTACTTAAATTCCAAGTATATTGAGTCCAGATAAAGATCTTTTCTCCAGAGGAAAAGAATCAAGCATAACAAGTTCAAAGTCCAGCATGGCAATGCCATGCAATGTTTTTATTTTGTCTGGAATGGGCATCATTCAGAAACATGTGGACATTGCTCTAGTGTCTGGGCGTTGGCTGGTGGCAGGTCCCTGACACTGGGCCCGGCACGCCTCTTAGAGTTGTCTATCAGGGGCCTGGTTCCACGACCCAGCCGGCCTCCTCCTCTGCTGGTTCCTCTCCTGAGGATGGCCGGATCTTGCGCACACCACTTGGCCACAGGCCCGTCAGCTTGGACCTTGGAATGGCCCCGGCGTGGGAGCTCTGGCATGTCCGTTAAGGGTGACCTGTCCTGGGTGTGCTCCTCAGTGTGTTTAATAGCAACTGCGCATGGTACCGAGCATGGGCATGAGCACCCACCCCCCCATCAGAACCGCAAATTAACAGAGCACCCCCCCCCCCCATCAGAACCGCGAATTAACGGAGCACCCCCCCATCAGAACCGCAAATTAACAGAGCACCCCCCATCAGAACCGCGAATTAACAGAGCCATGGCTATTTCGATAGCCATCTTGCAATGTTTACTGACTGATTCCGGACTGATTCCATCGCAGCGCTGACGTCATCTGTTTAGCCCGCCTCTGGCCCGCCTATATCAGATACACCGATGTGATTGGTTGATGTTCGAAACAATGGGCATAGCTAATGAGCATGTTACTCGTTCCCAGAGTACTCGCTGAGCAAATTCTAATTGTGCTCTCGCGAGAACTCTGGATTTCCAGGGTACTATCCAGTCAGAACTAAACCCTGTCATCCCCAAGAACGTCATCATTTGCCGGACCGTCTGTGGTTTAGGTGCTTTGCTAATTCCCTCCAGCTGACTGGAGACTATTGCCTTGGCTAGGTGTGCTACCAACCTCCCCAAATATTCCACTTCAGATAATACCTTTATCTTTACCAGATTGCCCCCCCAAAGAATCGCCACCTTATGCTGGTGCTAGTGTTACTGCTAGTGCTACTGCTAGTGCTACTGCTACTGCTAGTGTTACTGCTGATGCTAGTGCTAGTGTTACTGCTAGTGCTAGTCCAGGTGCTAATTGCTGGTGCTAGTGCTACTGCTAGTGTTACTGCTGGTGCTAGTGCTAGTGTTACTGCTAGTGCTACTGCTGGTGCTAGTGCTAGTGTTACTGCTAGTGTTACTGCTAGTGCTACTGCTAGTGCTACTGCTGGTGCTAGTGCTAGTGTTACTGCTGGTGCTAGTGCTAGTGTTACTGCTGGTGCTGGTGCTAGTGTTACTGCTAGTGCTAGTGCTAGTGTTACTGCTAGTGCTAGTGGTAGTGTTACTGCTAGTGCTAGTCCGGGTGCTAATTGCTGGTGCTAGTGTTGTTCTAGTGTTGTTCTAGTGTGACTGTCTGAGGAAGTATTCTGTGACATTCTGTGAATGTCAAAATATAACAATGTATATTTTATTACATTGATTTATATTTGTATTGCTCCCCTTAATATTTTTTGGACACTTTATTTGATCTTATACAGTTTTCTTTTGTTTAGATTTTTTATAACTTGTTAATATATTTTTCTATTCTATTTCTATTCTTTTACAACTGCGGTCAGCTGTCGGGCGTTTTGCACGTAAGAATTTCACTCACTGCTTATACTTGTGTAAACTGTGAAGCGACAATAAAACACTTGAAACTTGAAACCATGTTGTTACTAGTTAGTTCATTGTGTACATATTGGGAGTGCAACCGAATTTAGTAAACTGCTAGATTGAAACTAAATAGTGGTTACAAAGGACTTGGTCAGGCCACACACACACACACACACACACACGGTGTGTGTGAGCCAGTCCACATCTGCAACAGGTAGCCAAGCCTAACCTAGCTTTTTTATTAAAATTATTAACAATGTATTTTAATCATATGCTTTGATTTCACCCATACATTTCTGTCTGTTTCCTTTCTTGGGTGTTGGGCAGCGTGAGGCGTGTTTGTACGTCTTGGCATTATTAACAGTACTTAGCATTGTTTACCATGTTATATTTTCTTAGATGTTTGTACTGCACTCAGAATGGCACGTCTTGTGCAACAGGACAACCCCAAGAAGGAACTGGCTGACTGCCTATCACCCAACTAACTTGCTTGCTGGAGCCTGTTCTTCAGTGGCTTGCCAGGCTCGTGGAATGTATCCACCCACGGAGCCTCTTGCGCTCCCGGGATTACCACCAAAAACAACAAACGTAAAAACAAAAAGAGTCCAAGGACACGTTCTTAGCTTACCGGGAGAATGAGTTCCATGAAGCTGAAGGGGTGTCCAACTATGCAGCACACCAGGCCAAACAGAGCGTCCCATCAGTCCAGATTAAAGAAGAGAAAAAAATCTAAACCTCTCTCCACTAGCAACAAATGGAAAAAACTGAGTGGATCCCCCTCCAAACAAATGTCAAAAGAAATTCTAGGGGTTGAAAAAAACTAATCCTGGACAAGCCCCCATTTGTTACACCTGGCTCAGATGT
>PIJE02000877.1:205000-214749 GCA_002895965.2 Coryphaenoides rupestris
AAGAAATCAAGTCATACAATTCAAAGTCAAGCATGCAATGCCATGCAATGTTTTTATTTTGTCTGGAATGGGCATCATCAGAAACATGTGGACATTGCTCTAGTGTCTGGGCCGTTTGGCTGGTGGCAGGTCCCTGACACTGGGCCCGGCACGCCTCTTAGAGTCTTGTCTATCAGGGGCCTGGTTCCACGACCCAGCCGGCCTCCTCCTCTGCTGGTTCCTCTCCTTGAGGATGGCCCGGATCTTGCGCACCCACTTGGGCACAGGGCCCGTCAGCTTGGACCTTGGAATGGCCCGGCGTGGGAGCTCTGGCATGTCCGTTAAGGGTGACCTGTCCTGGGTGTGCTCCTCAGTGTGTGTCCTCTTGGACTCGGAGGAGCACAATGCTGCTGCTGCTGCTGCTGCTGCCACAGCCACGGCCGCTTCCGCCGCCGCCGCCGCCGCTGCTGCTGCTGCTGCTGCTGCCACTGCCACGGCCGCTTCCGCCGCCGCTGCCGCCGCCGCTGCTGCCACTGCTGCTGGGACGGACTTTAGGAAGATCCTCAGGCTTACTGGGTGGCTGGGGTCCTCTACTAAAGTGCATGTCCACACCAAGGAGTTGTCCACTTGGATGATATCAACCAGTCTCTGTGGACACAAATGTAGTATTACATTTGATGAAGGAATTTTTGATAATTTTTTATTAATTATGTGATTTTTTTGGCATTTTGTTTTTTACATTTGTTTACTGCCTTTTGATTATCTAGTTTGTTTCTATGCTAGTGCTAGTGCTAGTGCTAGTGTTACTGCTAGTGCTAGTGTTACTGCTAGTGCTAGTGTTAGTGTTACTGCTAGTGCTAGTGCTAGTGCTAGTGCTAGTGCTAGTGTTACTGCTAGTGCTAGTGTTACTGCTGGTGCTAGTGCTAGTGTTACTGCTAGTGCTAGTGCTAGTGTTACTGCTAGTGCTAGTGCTAGTGTTACTGCTAGTGCTAGTGTTACTGCTGGTGCTAGTGCTAGTGTTACTGCTAGTGCTAGTGCTAGTGTTACTGCTAGTGCTAGTGCTAGTGTTACTGCTAGTGCTAGTGCTAGTGCTAGTGTTACTGCTAGGGCTAGTCCGGGTGCTAATTGCTGGTGCTAGTGTTGTTCTAGTGTGTTCTAGTGTGACTGTCTGAGGAAGTATTCTGTGACATTCTGTGAATGTCAAAATATAACAATGTATATTTTATTACATTGATTTATATTTGTATTGCTCCCCTTAATATTTTTTGTATACTTTATTTTATCTTATACAGTTTTCTTTTGTTTAGATTTTTTATAACTTGTTAATATAGTTTTCTATTCTATTTCTATTTGTGTTCTTTTATAACTGCGGTCGGCTGTCGGGCGTTTTGCACGTAAGAATTTCACTCACTGCTTATACTTGTGTAAACTGTGACGTGACAATAAAATACTTGAAACTTGAAACTATTACTAGTATAGCCTGCATAGTGAGAGCTATTACTAATATAGCCTGCATAGCGAGATCTATTACTAGTATAGCCTGCATGGTGGCACTAATATATATATATATATATAGAGATGAGCTTAT
The DNA here is from genome assembly GCA_002895965.2 of Coryphaenoides rupestris. Classification (NCBI taxonomy): domain Eukaryota; kingdom Metazoa; phylum Chordata; class Actinopteri; order Gadiformes; family Macrouridae; genus Coryphaenoides; species Coryphaenoides rupestris. Next base: position 206,568 of record PIJE02000877.1, read on the forward strand.
TGTAGGAAGCAATGTAATCAGACCCATCATTCAGAAACTGAAGTCAACCAACAAGTATTGGGAGCTGATCTCCTCGAGTAACCATGACCCTGATTGTGAGTAGTTTCTCCAGCTGCTGGGTTGCATTTGCCGGTGGTCAGGTTCAGAACCGCACAGTCCCCGGCGTTGTGGGGACTGTGTGACTGAGTATGTGGCTTGGGGGAAGCTGCCGAGCGGGGCCCCTATCTCGCCAGGGAGCACCGTTGTGGTGCATCCCTAATTGTAAATATTCAGATTCTGATCCCTCCAATTCATGTTATCTGTATTATTTTATCTGTAGCTATTATTCTTTTGCACATTCCGTTGAGCATCGCCACTTTTTATTTCACTGCATATCCTGGATGTGCACGTGACAAATAAACGTATTGAATCTTGAAGGTTTTTTTTTATTATTTCCATGTCAAATGCATGTACAGTATGTGCATATGAGCACAGAGCTCATGAGCTTACATCATCCATGTTATCTTTCTTTTGTGGAGATATTTTTTGGGGGGAATCTCTCAGTTTGCTCTTCTCTCAGTCGAAGTCAGTTTGCTTCTGATTCAAGTTGCTTAGTAACAAACAAATCACCGTCAGTTTTTTTTTACTCACGATAGTTTGCGTACAGGACGTGCTGCTGACGTGCTGACACATTTAATTTCATGTCTTTGATTTCCATACATAAGATATTGTTAATCACTTAGAAACAGCGCGCTGCTGTATTATTATTATATTACGAACGATGGTCCTGATGGGCTCCATAGTAACCGTGGTGTGAAGTTGGTCTGTTACATACGCAGGCCAGTAGGGGGCAGTGTCCGCTACATGACCATTACACTCGGAGTTCACACTTTACATTGTTGATGGTATCGTAATTCCGGAAATATAAATGGTTATGATGATCGAATATTAATAATTTACATAGTCAATTATTATTGAATAAGTATTAAATTATATTCGATTATTATTATTATTATTATTATTATTATTATTATTATTATTATTATTTTATTATTATTATTATTATAACAATAATAATAGTAATGATAATCATATTTGTATTTGTATTATTATTATTATTATTATATTATTATCATGGTTATTATTATTATTATAACAATAATAATAGTAATGATAATCATATTTTTATATTTATTATTATTATTATTATTTGTAGTAGTTGGATTTTGAATGGACTGAAAGGACTGAAAGGAAGGCAACGTCCTTCATATTCTGTACATTATATTAAACTAAGTGTGTCATAGCATCAGCTGACTTAAAGTAGATTTGGTTATGGTCTTTAGCCTATGAGACCATTTCCATATTATACAATATTTAGCGCTGGTTTGATTGAATTGGGTAAAGTTTGGTGATCACAATGTTTTTTAAAGATCTATTACTAGTATAGCCGGCATAGCGATATCTATTACTAGTATAGCCTGCATAGCGAGATCTATTACTAGTATAGCCTGCATAGCGAGATCTATTACTAGTATAGCCTGCATAGCGAGATCTATTACTAGTATAGCCTGCATAGTGAGATCTATTACTAGTATAGCCTGCATAGTGAGATCTATTACTAGTATAGCCTGCATAGTGAGATCTATTACTAGTATAGCCTGCATAGCGAGATCTATTACTAGTATAGCCTGCATAGCGAGATCTATTACTAGTATAGCCTGCATAGTGAGATCTATTACTAGTATAGCCTGCATAGCTAGATCTATTACTAGTATAGCCTGCATAGTGAGATCTATTACTAGTATAGCCTGCATAGCGAGATCTATTACTAGTATAGCCTGCATAGTGAGATCTATTACTAGTATAGCCTGCATAGCGAGATCTATTACTAGTATAGCCTGCATAGTGAGATCTATTACTAGTATAGCCTGCATAGCGAGATCTATTACTAGTATAGCCTGCATAGCGATATCTATTACTAGTATAGCCTGCATAGCGAGATCTATTACTAGTATAGCCTGCATAGCGAGATCTATTACTAGTATAGCCTGCATAGCGATATCTATTACTAGTATAGCCTGCATGAGATCTATTACTAGTATAGCCTGCATAGCGAGATCTATTACTAGTATAGCCTGCATAGCGAGATCTATTACTAGTATAGCCTGCATAGTGAGATCTATTACTAGTATAGCCTGCATAGCGAGATCTATTACTAGTATAGCCTGCATAGTGAGTTCTATTACTAGTATAGCCTGCATAGTGAGATCTATTACTAGTATAGCCTGCATAGCGATATCTATTACTAGTATAGCCTGCATAGCGAGATCTATTACTAGTATAGCCTGCATAGCGAGATCTATTACTAGTATAGCCTGCATAGCGATATCTATTACTAGTATAGCCTGCATAGCGAGATCTATTACTAGTATAGCCTGCATAGCGAGATCTATTACTAGTATAGCCTGCATAGCGAGATCTATTACTAGTATAGCCTGCATAGCGATATCTATTACTAGTATAGCCTGCATAGCGATATCTATTACTAGTATAGCCTGCATAGCGAGATCTATTACTAGTATAGCCTGCATAGCGATATCTATTACTAGTATAGCCTGCATGGCGATATCTATTACTAGTATAGCCTGCATGAGCGATATCTATTACTAGTATAGCCTGCATAGTGAGATCTATTACTAGTATAGCCTGCATAGCGAGATCTATTACTAGTATAGCCTGCATAGCGAGATCTATTACTAGTATAGCCTGCATAGCGAGATCTATTACTAGTATAGCCTGCATAGCGAGATCTATTACTAGTATAGCCTGCATAGTGAGATCTATTACTAGTATAGCCTGCATAGCGAGATCTATTACTAGTATAGCCTGCATAGCTGAGATCTATTACTAGTATAGCCTGCATAGCGATATCTATTACTAGTATAGCCTGCATAGCGATATCTATTACTAGTATAGCCTGCATAGTGAGATCTATTACTAGTATAGCCTGCATAGCGATATCTATTACTAGTATAGCCTGCATGGCGAGATCTATTACTAGTATAGCCTGCATAGCGAGATCTATTACTAGTATAGCCTGCATAGCGATATCTATTACTAGTATAGCCTGCATAGTGAGATCTATTACTAGTATAGCCTGCATAGCGAGATCTATTACTAGTATAGCCTGCATAGTGAGAGCTATTACTATTACTAGCTATTACTAGTATAGCCTGCATAGTGACAGCTTCCACAGTCAGGCCATCAGGCTGCTGAACAAGTGCTAGTACTAAGTGTTACTGCTAGTGCTAGTGCTAGCTCTGGTGTGCTAGTGCTAAGTGTTACTGCTAGCGATACTGCTTAGTGCTAGTCCTGGTGCAAGTGCTGGTAGTAGTGCTAGTGTTACTGCTAGTGCTAGTGCTAGTGTTACTGCTAGTGCTAGTGTTACTGCTAGTGCTAGTCCGGGTGCTAATTGCTGGTGCTAGTGTTGTTCTAGTGTGTTCTAGTGTGACTGTCTGAGGAAGTATTCTGTGACATTCTGTGAATGTCAAAATATAACAATGTATATTTTATTACATTGATTTATATTTGTATTGCTCCCCTTAATATTTTTTGTATACTTTATTTTATCTTATACAGTTTTCTTTTGTTTAGATTTTTTATAACTTGGTAATATAGTTTTCTATTCTATTTCTATTTGTGTTCTTTTATAACTGCGGTCGGCTGTCGGGCGTTTTGCACGTAAGAATCTCACTCACTGCTTATACTTGTGTAAACTGTGAAGTGACAATAAAATACTTGAAAACTTGAAACTATTACTAGTATAGCCTGCATAGTGAGATCTATTACTACTATAGCCTGCATAGCGAGATCTATTACTAGTATAGCCTGCATGGTGGCACTAATATATATATATATATATATAGAGATGAGCTTATTGTAGGAAGCAATGTAATCAGACCCATCATTCAGAAACTGAAGTCAACCAACAAGTATTGGGAGCTCGAGTAACCATGACCCTGATTGTGAGTAGTTTCTCCAGCTGCTGGGTTGCATTTGCCGGTGGTCAGGTTCAGTCCCCGGCGTTGTGGGGACTGTGTGACTGAGTATGTGGCTTGGGGGAAGCTGCCGAGCGGGGCCCCTATCTCGCCAGGGAGCACCGTTGTGGTGGAGCCGACTTCAGCACGTTCATCACCCAAAAACATTCTGGTGGGACGTGCTGTGACACCCATGTGGGGGGAACGCTGGATACCTGTCAAAGTGCTGAACCCGACACAGAAAGCCATAATACCTGGCTTGAGGATTTGCCGATCACTCAGGGGCTGTGCAGGTCAGAGCTTGATGTCTCCAGTTCATCCACTTTGTCCTCACAGTCAGCTGGAAACTCTCTCAGCTACTGAAGTACTGTGGCTTGGTGGACATTGATGTTGATTGTTGCGAGGTATCTGAGAGTCGTAAGGGGAAGTTAGCTGAGCTTCTTCTCTCTTACCAAGGTATCTTCTCGAGGGATAAGCTTGACTGCGGAGAGGCGAAGGGGTTTGTCCAACCTATCCACCTCTCCAGTGAGCGCCCCTTCCGTCTGCTTTATCGGCGTGTCCCTCCCGGCCACTATCAGCGGCTGAGAGAGCTGCTGTCTGACATGGAGATGAAATTATCAGTAAATCAGACAGCGAGTATGCCTCTCCTCTCATGGTGGTCTGAACAGGGACCCGAGAATCCGCACTGACTTTCGATGGCTTAACGCCAAAACGCACGGTCCTTCTCCCTGGCCCCAGACTGTGGCTCGGGGTCTGGGGTCTCGCGGGCTGCGGAGGAGCCTATGGGCCTCGGGGTGGAGGAGTACCAGAGCCTCTACCACTCTGTGGTGGACCCCCTGCTGGTCACCACAAGCGGCACTCCCCACAAGTACACCCCTAAGCTCGGCCTCAGGATCAAGGAGCATCTGTGGCGGGCCCTCTACTTCATCATGGACGTGAGCGATGAGCCCAAGTGTTCGCCGCCCGCCAAGAAGAGGCACCGGCGCTGATCTCCACTTGAGGCACAGTATGTGGTTCACCTAATAGCTGACTGCTGTTCCTTCATACTGCTTCCGTTCCTATAACGCTGAACTGTCCTTCCTTGTGTTTCTCTTTCTCTCTGTAGCAGCGTCTGGCTGCCAGCAGTAGCAGCGTCTGGCTGCCTGTAGTAGCAGTGTCTGGCCGCCTGCAGGAGTAGGGTCTGGCTGCCTGCAGTAGCAGCGTCTGGCTGCCTGCAGTAGCAGCGTCTGGCTGCCTGCAGTAGGCACACCTTGTATTCATAGCCGTGCAAAAAAGCCTCTATAACATGATTATTTTATGTACTCATGCCAAATAATCTTGGACAAGCAACTATAATACTGGTGAAATATTGATGAACTAAATAATTCAAGATTTTGTAAAATTGTAACTTTATAAGAAATCAAATAAGAATGTGGGAAATGAGAACTGACATGCTAAAAACGTTTTAATAGCTGTATACATTGCAATGATAATGTATGGTTATCACAAAATCCCACGGCACCTGTTTTGGAACCACAACATTATGTGGTCCCCCCCCCCACCAGACACACACACACACACACACAGACACACACACACACACACACACACACACACACACACACAAAAACACACACACACACACACACACACACCCACAGACACACACACACACACACACAGAGAGAGCTTTCATGGAGGATCAGACTGCTGAGCTCTGGCAAGCCTCGCCACACAGCTCCTGGCACATTGCAACAGCCAAGGCCAGCAAAAGGACACACCATGGCAATGCAGGGTCTGTGATGTTCCCCTATGTTTGCATGTTGGGCATACATACTGTAGTTTTGTAGCATGTGTCATTGTGACAATAAAATTCCTGAATCATGGCATGACAATTGAAAATATGGACATCACATGTACATGTAATAGTTTTTACTGTTTTATATATCGTAAATATTTGGTTTGAAAAAAGAAACATTCCATGAGGCTTGATATATATAGTATGAAATCATGATTCAGTCCCATCTCAGTCCCTCTAACATTTGGTGTGAAAGTAGATGTGCAGACAACCCTTCTACTCTTAAAAACGATATTACCAAATTTCATTGGAGACATTTATTATACATGTATCTACTATTGTATTAATATATTACAATACTTTTGTGAAACTAAGACTTTGGTAAACCCATTTCAACCATCAAAACAATTCGTCCACATGAGTAAATGTGTGTTTTCACAAGGGATTAGAAGAATTACCAAATACCCTCTAACATAGTGCTCTAGCACACATGGGTGCCAAATACTGAAGATAGTTAGTTCGTTTTTTGGTATCTGAAATGTGAAAGTACCCTTCAAAAGTTGAATAAAATTTTCTTTTGGAGAAAATACCCTTAGACTCCAGAGGGTTTGAACTTGCTTCTGATTCTGCTTCCTGACTTCCTGACCCCCATTTGAAATTGAAAAACAGGGGTAATAAAGCATGACAAATTATAAACGACAAAGTACAAATAGTAAATGAAATAGTAATATTGTGATGGGGTGCTGGCTGGAGAGCAAGCTGGTAGCCGTCAGGTGGGGTGGCCAGGTATCCAGTCATGATCACAGCAGCACCCTAGATAATGGAGACAACATGAAGGTTAGATGGAGCACAGTAAACAGGGAACATACAAGTAACCTCAAACCTAGTACCCATCGGCAGCTAGGGTAGGCTAGTGCTAACAGTGTTGATTTAGCTCTAATTAGAGCTGAGGGGCACTCCTAGCAGCCAAAGGCGAGGGTAAATAGGTGGGTTTTAAGTCTCGCCTTAAATATATCAGCAGAGTCAGCCTCCCTGATTACAGGTGGCAGACTGTTCCACAGATAGGGTGCTCGATTTTAATGTTGGAAAACACCACACAAATTATTTCTTTAGTTCTTATAGTTATATATTATAGTTTTGCAGTTCAGATGCTTCAGTTCTGGATTTTAGTGCTGGACTATAATTGTTTTAATTGAGTTTGTCACTTGTTTAAATAAAAATAGGTATACCTAAATAAGTATTAATGGTTTATTTGTGCAGCTGCAATACAACGTTCCCACCAGTAGAGGTCACTGAAAGTCAGTCCACCGCCCTGAAGGCACAGAAGACACATAGGACAGGGCCGACTAATACACACACTTTTAAATACAAATGTAATATAACAAAGCCAGAGGATAAAACTGAGTCAATACAAATGTCAAATGTCATATTGGGAGTAAACTATCCAAGTATCAGATTATTGGAATCCATTTAATCTGGCTGGGACCAGATTAAACGGGGCCCTTTTAAAAGCTACATGTACGTAATGGAGTAAAGCAATATATTTCAGATGTTCTATTTATTTATTGGGCTACGTTAATTGTGAAGGCTGGTGGTTTGACCCTAACCCTATCTTTTGAATTGGAAAATATACTTTTGTTTAGCCACAACTGTTTTGACGCTGCGTGATGCTATGCATTTTATTTTTTGTTAAAGGCTGCTTCTACTTCAAGTCGAGTGTGTGTGCGCGCGCGCTATTCAATATTATTTAGCGATATTGTATTTTGAATTCTCACAAAAACTATACGCCTCTACTCAATCGACGAGCTTAGAGTATTTATTCATGATGATGAATAAATACATGACGACGATGACGTTACTTAATTGAAAGTTGACATGTAATATCAGCACAATTCATATGAAATACTTCTACTTTGACTGTAGCACTGATGGGTTCATCTGAGTGACTGACTGATAAATTGAAAGTGAAACCACACAACGTTGTTATTCCTCTGTTGTTGTATTGTTTCTGCACTGGCTTGGAATATTAGAGCACGGCTAACCTGCAGGATTGAACAGACATCCCTAGATACTAACACTCAGTTGTTCTCATATTTATATACTTTTTTTCTCTCTGGTATGCGTTGTTTGTGTTCTCCAGATATATTGACTGTTCTGTTCTCTCTCTGTGTATCTGTGTGATAGTGTGCACATGACAGAGAGAGAGAGATAGTGTTGCCTCGGGTTAAATCAGGCGGATGAAAGGCAGTGATGGGGGCTGTAGCCACAGCATCCTGACAGCTGTAGATTAAATTAAAGAACTTCTGACAAATCAAACAGATCTTTGTCTCTCTGTCTCACCTTTCTCTCTCTCTCTTTCTCTCTCTCTCTCGCTCTCTCTCTTCCCCTC
>PIJE02000878.1:0-12500 GCA_002895965.2 Coryphaenoides rupestris
TCGGCGTGGCGTCGTTAGTGGTATTATTGTAACTCTAATCAGTGTTTAAGGGGTCTGCAGGGTGAGTGATACGGGGGCCGACTGCAGCGTAATGGACGTCGGCCATCATCGGCGGGCGGCGGGTGACGGGAGAAGCGGAGCCAGACAGACAACGCGTCTCCGCTAAATGATGTCATCAATCCGTCTCGGCCTCCTCGCTCTCCTCCACACCCCGATGCCCTCCTTAATGGCCGTGTGTGTGTGTGTGTGTGTGTGTGTGCGCGCGTGTGTGTGTGTGTCTATTAATGCCTATTCATTAATTAAGTTAATTTGTGTTTTGTTCGCAGCTCAACCTCCGAGACGTAGGACCTCTAAATTAATTCTGCCGAGAGGTTTTGTGCGATAGGATAGCCAACGGGTGCTACAAGACCACATACTGTCGAATTGTAATTGTGTTTTACCGTCTGTATGAGGAATGTCGTATTTGTTTCACGCCAAGCGCTCAGTATCTAATCATAATACTTTGGTTGGGATGAGGTTGTGTGGAATTTCCATGGGTTTATTTCGCAATAATATTTATTTTGGTGATGCTGTATTACACTAAGTGCACTTTAAATCACCTTGAATAACAACTAATGAGCTTTACTTTTCTGCAAGACAAACCTATTAGTCACAGAAAAACAAAAAAAACAGCTTGAATCTGCAAAAAAACGTATGGAGGTCACAGTAAATCACCTGTAATGTCACGGGATGCAAAGGAGTTCAGGTGCACGAGACTCCCGGTGAAATCCTGGAAGAAAAATAACGTAATTATATAACCTTTTGCTAACGATGTCACCGTGTTTCCAACGTGGGATGCCCAACGTCTACTTACATTGGATCCGCTTCTAAATCTCCTTCAAAAAAAACCCTTTTCCATTTCACGCCACTTTTTTCAGACCACGACTTCTGTAATTTACGACACGACCAAAGGAAAGGGAGCTATTTCGGTCTCTGCGTTTGAGACACGGATGGAGAAAGAAAGTGGTTAAAATAATAAGGCCTGCAATCAGGGGCTATCTAAATATATATAAGAGTATGTTCTGTAGATTATTCTGAACTGGATGGCCTTTGTTTGAGTCCGCATGCGTATCTTTTTGGGCTCACTTCAAATATCCTCCCATGTCTCCTCGTCAATAATAATCAAAATATTCATTCTGCCACAAACCTTTAGCCCTCTGTGTCGGAGATGACACATTACATTACATCATAGAGCAAGCGTAGACATAGACAGACCTTCCCTGATTGTTTGAAACAGTATTATCTCAAAAAGCAGATATCTCAGAGTGATCTAATAATGGCATTGGCATTATTGGCATTATCTTGGCGAGTACACATTACGCTTTGGTCTGCCAAAAGCCCTAAATGTAAATGCAAATGTAATAATGACTTTTCTTATTATTCATATTAATTGTACGTTTGCATATGCTTAAATGAGGTCCTATATTCAAGAAAACCATGAAATCTCCCTAAAATCATATGTGAACTTGCCTGGGAATTTGCCTGCAATATTCAAATGAATGCTCATTTGCTCATGATTTGCATTACAAGTGAAAACCATTTGTCTCCCGTCCACGACGTTCACGCAGCATTGTTCCACAAAAAGACATTTAAAAGTGCATGAAGGGAGGAGCATTCGTTAGAAGAAGTGACAGGAGACAAATGGGCTAAAAATGATTTCTATCAGGGCCCCCACATGCTAATGGCCGAGAGGATCCTCATCGGCAAATTGGCCCAGACAGTTAATGGTCCTCAACATTCTCCAGTTCAGTCAGAAGGAGAAAAATGACCCCCATGGGCAGAAGCATTGTGATGAACTAATTGTTTTGTGGCTGCATTGCCAACATCTGACCTCACGGGGGAAGCATTTCACAGCCCAGAGTGTAAAACACACGTTCAGCTGTTGTTAGTCTCTGGCCCTACAGGGGGCGCTGTCGTACTAGATTTGCACAAACTGGCCAGAAGTTAACCTTGAATGTCATGTGGAAAGGTGATACCGCTTGACCTTGATCGTTGATGATATTTACAAAAAGCACCAACACACACACACACACACACACACACACACACACACGCGCACAGACACACACACACAGACACACACACACGTACACACACACACACACACACACACACACACACACACACACACACACACACACACACACACACACACACACACACACACACACACACACACACACACGCACACACAGCACACACACACACACACACACACACACACACACACACAGACCTACTGTATATTTACCGATTCACACATATGCACAGAACACACGCACGCGACACACACGCACACACACACACGTGCACACACAACACACACACATACACACACACATGTGAGCACACAACGCATGCACTACACACACACACACACACACACACACACTCAGAGCAGTGTCCCTATTTTACCCGGAGCAATTTCAGCTATGCTAGGAGGAGTGGTCGTGGGTGACTGTGACCGCTCAGGCTTGCAAGAACACACACACACACACACACACACACACACACACACACACACACACACACACACACACACACACACACACACACACACACACACACACACTCACAAACAAATGTGCTTCTCAAGGGGTTCTGCTCCATGGTGGGAGATTCAGATAATCCCAGCTATCATCGAATCCTTCAAAGGTTCTAAATCAAAGTAAAGTTTGTGGTTCGTAGGAAATAAGTTCATATAGATTACAAAAACAGATCTCTCTATTTTGTTGAGACAAGGATAAGGACAGACATGATTAAAACGTGTTTAAAGTAGACCTGTAGTCACACAACAGGAAAACAAATGTCATTCAGCTCCATAGCGATGGTAAGAAACATTTTTTTATTGATTACTTTCAAAGTACGTAGGTATGGTAATATAGATCAGTAACACGTGACAGAATGGGACAGAGACAGAGCATAGCATTTGGTATAGGCACTGCAGATGTATAGATCTATAGAACAGCTCCGACAGACAGGGCAGTTGTCATTAGAAACATTTTTTTTTTTTTAATTTTAAAATGTCACTTCTAACTGGACCCCCCCCCCCCCGATGATCCCACCGATCACACGACAAAACAAGTCCACGGTGAAGTAGTAAGCTCTCTAAAAACTGAACGCTGAATTCTTATTCCTATTCATTCGTACAATCTCTCATATGATCGTTTGATGCAAGGTGGCGGGAGAGAGAAAATGAAAAGGCCTCATTTCTGATGCCCACCACCACCACCACCACCACCACCCTCCACCCTCCCAGTGTGTGTTAGTGGCTGATTAAGGTCGTTACAGGTAGGTAGGTAGGTGGGTGGGTAGGTGGGCACACCGGAGCACACACACAGAGAACGGGGAACACACACTGAACGGTAGACGACGCATGCTTAATATTAGTCTTTTATTTGGTATACTTTCACGACTCGATGGTGTTAGAACATACAGACACGTGTGTCTATGGTTTGGTTGTCAATCATATTATATCCTCCTGTTGTTGTGGTGGTGGATCTGTTCATTTACAAACTTGTGATGAACGTTTTTGCGTTCATTTCTCGCAGTTTTTTTTCTTTCATAGTATGTACGTCTATGGATTAATAGAGATTGCACACTGCACTGTTGTCACGGACTCTGCATATCATAAGTAGAGGTGTGTGTGTGTGTGTATGTGTGTGTGTAGAGGTGTGTGTGTGTTGCAAGCTTTACAGACCCCAACAGCTTTGGGGGGGGGGGGAAATCACTAGAACATCCGTGTTATAGAATTACTAGCAACTCACAATGCAAACCGCAAGCGTTAATATATACACACACGCTCTCTCCGTGTTACAGTGTAACGCAACAATACCAGATCATGTGAGAATTGTAAACTAGTTTCCCGCCTGTTTGTTTGATTTTTTTTTTTCTTTCAGTTTTTGTCTTTTTATTGAATAATGTGAGTGTTCAGGCTTAGATTGTCGTTAACATTTGTTAAGCACAACTTTATAAACAATGTATTATACAGTAGAGACGAGAATGACATTGTTACGGGCTTCAGAGGGCAGAGTCTGAATAAACGGTCAATACTTCAAGTATGTGAAAAACAAAATCTTTTTGCGTCACCACCGCAAACTGAATCAGTCTCAAAACTCCCGCCGAGAAAAAAAAGAAAATAAAGAAGCGCGGTAATCTCTTTAAAAACGCATGCGTGTGTGTTGTATCTTGTATCTGGTCTCGTGTCGTCTCCAAATATGGCTTCATCGCTGCTTTTAATCGATATATCAAATCGGTGGTTAATAGGAAAATAACGTGGATTTTTTTTTACGTTACAATATTGTTCTCCGGAGGCAAGCTGGCATCAGGAGAGTTTAATGGTCATTACAGAAAAAATGTAAAACAATTGTGAGTGTGTACAGTAGCTGTGTGCACGGTAACGAAAATAAAAATAAAATAAAAACAAAAGTAATAAGCTGTCATGTAATGTACCATTAGCCGTCGTTATAAAAAAACCCAACTAAACAAGTATTCGGATGACTGCACAATACTGACATATTTGACACGGTTTTTTAATTCATCAGAGCAAATTAGCCAACCTAACATTACACACTTCATATTACAGTAGCTGAACAAAAATAAGGTATTTATTTAGACGTGGTGTCGACTGTGTTCACTATAGAAGCCCTCTCCGGTAACCATGGTGACACCCCTAACCGAACTGCAAGTCATAGCTGTAATTTATCGGAATGGTAAATACATAGCACCGTCTTTGTTTGAAAATAAGAAATAGAAAAATAACGTCAATAAAATTCACAAATAGAAAAGAACCAAAGCTACGCTGAATGTCTATCCTAGATCTGTCTCGCTGTTGTTGTTGTTGTCGTTGTTGTTGTTGTGGTTGTTGTTGTTGATGTTTTTTCCGCGTCGGGACGTCGCCACTCGTCCCCCTGTAGCACGCCGGTCAAAAATGGATCCTACTCGTTTTTTTTCTACTTGTGTGCACGTGCGCGTTTGGTTAAAATACTTCCGAGAAACGTTCCTTTTTTTTTGTTGTTGTTGTGTGAAAAAACTAATTCTTTGGCAATTGCTAAGAGGAGGAGGAGGAGAAGAACGAAAGAGGAGAGGAAAGGAAGAGAGAGAAGTCGGAAAAAAAGAAAAACACGGAAACGGAGCGGCGTGTCGCTGTTACTTCGTCATCACAAACACAAACACGGAGGCACTTAATCACTTAATCACTTAATCACTTAATCACTTAATCAGCGAAAAAAACGAAAAACAAAAACAAGCGTCCCGCCAAGTATCTTTTTTTTATCGACAGCGCAAACATAAAAACTATGTACACATATGTAAAAAGTGTTATAAATAGGTTTTAAACCATAGATACTATATACATCCTCAAATAGAGACAGTAATGAGTGATTGCGTTGGAGTCGTCGTTTTTTTGTCGTCTGTTTGTTGTTGTTGTCGTCGTTGTTGTTGTTGTCGTCGTTGTTGTTGTCAGGTGTGGTATTTCTGTTAGCCCCTTTTTGCTTTAGATCTGGATGCATCGGAGGAACCTCACGGCTTCACGACGGGGCCTTCGGTTAACAGACGATCTGGCTCCTCCCCTTCCCTCCCACCTCTCACCTAGTCGGGAGGGGGGGGCGGGGCATGAGGAGAGGGTGATACCACTCCTGTTTGGGGGGCGGGGGGTGTGTGGGATGGATGGGATGGGATGGCCGAGGTTACTGGGTGAGAAAACAAAGCAAGCATGGTGGGGCGGGGGGGGGGGGGGGGTAGGTGGAGGGAGGGTTAACTGGGGGGAGACGGATGAGGCGGGGGGGCGGGGAGGGGGCTGGGTCTGGTTAACGGCATCCTGTATAAGTCGTTAACTGCTTGGGCTGGGTGGCCGGTGGTATCGAGGTCTCCTCGGTGATCATCCGGGACTGTCTGGCCGCACGTCTTGGTGGATCGGGGTGGTTGTCAGGGGAGGGGTCGGGGTCAGGGTGTTGGTGGCGGTGGCGGTGGCGGCGGCGGCGGTGGGCGGGGCTCTCATTCTCGCTTCCTGAGGATGACGTAGATGAGGCCGCTGATGAAGGCCAGCGGGAAGGCTATCCAGGCGAGGATGTAGGAGTAGCCGAAGGTGTCCGTCTCCGGCACCCAGTTGGGACTCATCACCGTGTAGATGATGCCGCCGCACATCACGAACAGACCTGTGGAGGAGCAGGGGGAGGGAGAGGAGGAAGAGGAGAGAGGAGGAGGAGGAGAGGAGGAGGAGGAAGAGGAAGAGGAGAGAGGAGATGGAGAGGGCAGAATGAGGAGAGAGGACGAGAGAGAGGAGGAGAGAGAGGAGGAGGGAGAGGAGGAAGAGGGGGAGAGAGGGGGAGGAGGAGAAGAGAGGAGAACGAGAGAGAGAGGGGAAAAAATGGTGAGCAAATGGAAATGTCCAACAACACAAAAAAAGAATAATAATAAAGTCGCCGCTTCGACAAACAGAGAGATTGAGTTTCACTGCATCACTCCCGCTGCCCGGCGTCTGTCTCTCTCGTGTCCCGGGGTGAACCCAACAGCGCTAAAGGATTGTTTTTCCTCCTCCCATTCTCCTCTTCCTCCTCCTCCTCCTCCTCCCCTCCATCTTTATTCACGCCGCATGAGCCCAGAATAAGCTTGTGCTTGTGACCGACTCCTCTCTCTCTCTCTCTCTCTCTCTCTCTCTCTCTCTGCTTTCATCTCCGGTGGCTGCCCGCCGCTCTCTCTCTCTCTCTCTCGCCCGGTGGCACGTGTGTGTGTGTGTGTGTGTGTGCGTGCGTCACGGTTCCGTGTTATTCAAGCCCACTCAGCCGTCGCCCGCCACCTTTTCGCTGACATTTGGACTTGTTGCGCCTGGCGCCACGCCCGGCTCAGTCCGGCCCCCCCACGCCACGCCACGCCCGGGACGAGTGGGCACCTGGACAGACGCTATTGTGTGTGTCCGCCCGCCTCCGGGTTTCCACCGGGCCGGGCTGCTGTGTGCGGTTGGGACCAGCGGAGAGGCTAAACCTTGAGCTCGAGGCTACTGACTGCAGTTCGGACCCTCAATCCCCCCCCAATGATGAGGCAGTAAACCATTGCAAAGTGAGCTCATGTCTGGTAAAGTCATGACTTTAGGCGGTGCAGTTTCTGTGTCTTCCATATCTGGCTTCCATTGTGATGTTCTGTCTGTCTGCTCATCTGTCTGTCTTCTGTCTGCTCATCTATCAGTCCATGCCTATCTGTCTGTGTGTGTGTCTGTCTGTCTGTTCATCTCGCTGTCTAGGTCTGCCTGTCTGTCTGTCTGTCTGTCTGTGTCTCTGTCTGTGGCTTCATACAAATGAGCCACTGTCATAATAACGCCAGCGCTGTGATTGTGTTTACCGTATCGTTCAGGACCCCCCCCCCCCCCCCCGCCCCGAGTGAGTGCAGGAAGAACAAGAGTGAGTGGTGGACTTACTGGCAATGATCTGGAAGGTTCCAGTGAGGAAGAAACGTCCGCCCTTCTGCAGAGTGAAGAGCTGGCAGAAGAAGAGGATGAGGGAGATGCAGCTGAAGATGATGGACAGGATCATGACAGCCTGCACCGCCTGGATCCACTCTGTTGGGGGGCGGGGGGGAGGGAGAGAGACACAGAGACAGAGACAGAGAGAGACAAAGAGAGAGAGAGAGAAGGCGATCAATGAATAGTCCATTATCATCAACCCAACATCGACAAAGAGGTCAACAATTCAACAATACAACAATTGTAACCTGATTTGCATGAGAGAGAGCGAGGGAGAGACAGAGAGAGAGAGAGACTGAGAGAGAGATGGAGGGGGAGAAAAAAACCAGCTCAGACACAAACAAATCACGACAACAACACACACACACACACTTCCAAGAGTGGAGCTCATTTAGATACGTCCTCCATTTTGTTTCCCCGGAAAGTCTGGATGTCTCTCTCCATCCGCCGCCACCACAGTCTGGTTATACTGGCCAGGCCTGGGTATACTGTTCCTAAAAGCTGTTCTCCCGCCCCCCCACCGACCCCTAACATCAGGGAACCTACGGCCTAAATGTTCCACATTGATCCCAGTTGATTGCCCCTTCTAAGGCGAGGTTACTGTACCCATTAACCGCATTAGTCCCCCTGTATCGACAGCAAAGACAAATCTATGCTGTCAGTGCATATGTGTGTGCGTGCACCTGTGTGTGTGTGTGTGTGTGTGTGTGTGTGTGTCTGTGTGTGTGTGTGTGTGTGTGTGTGCGCGTGGCACCTAGCCAGGCATCCTAGGACTTCCAAGCAGTGTCTATTTCTTGTCTGAGGGTTAAACGAGAATCATTCCCCAACGCTCGGGTTTCCCTGGCCCCTCTCTCCCCCCCCCCTCCGTCCCTCCTCCTTCTACTACTATTTAGTTGGTTCAGCACTCCCACCTGCTCCCCGTTAAAAAAGGGGAAGTGAAGAATGCAAATAAATAAGTGTGTGTAAACTTAGTGCACTTAGGCGCGGCTCATAGACACATCGCTCGCATGGCTTGCATGGAAAGTGTATGAAGCAACAGTAGCTCAGGAGGTATAAGAGCGGTTGTCTGGCAACGGGAAGGTCGCTGGTTCGATCCCCCCGGGGCTCCTCCCCCTCCTCCTAGCTAAGTGTGGAGGTGTCCCTGAGCAAGACACCACCTAACCCTAACCTGCTCCTGACGTGTTGGTTGTTACCTTGCATGGTTGGCACGCCGCCGTCGGTGTATGAATGGGTGAACGTGAGGCAATACTGTGAAGCGCTTTGGATAAAAGCGATGTATATGAATGCAAACCATTTACCATTCATACTCATAACTAACTGTAATATCGCGCCGAACATTAGACCTCCTCCGCACTTAGCGATGCATTATCAGTGCGGTCATTGTGCAAATTAAGGGTATGATGTGGCTTTAATGGCCATGCTAACGGCGCACACTCCCGATACAATTAATGAGGGTTGAATATATATATGGATATATCTATATATATATATATCACAACATTTGCTCGTTCTTTCCTTTCACCGAGCAACTCATGAAAGTGGGAAGAAAAAAAAAAGCTCAACATCGTCATGGCATCGACGTATAAACAAAAGTGTCCATCGTTAAAGGGGGGGGGGTAATGGGATTGTGTTCGCTCACACGAGCGCGTAGCACCGAAGAGAGAGTCTAAACGCATACTGGTAAATGGATGGCCCCGGTGGTTGTAATGGGATTAAGCGTCGTCGGGTTACTGGAAATAACAATTCCGTCCAGAGTCGAGTCGAGTCTGGCGGGAGGGCGAGGGGGAGAGGGGAGGCTCGCTTCTCTTTTAGACACGAATGCATAGGAGGAGGAAATACGAGACCCTCCTCCCCGCCAGCCCAGCACCACCACCACCAGCGGCTAACCGATGGGGCAGTAAAAATGCACTCAACATTGTCTCAAACACTCACACACAGACACACACACTCATACACAATCACATCGAAGCGAAAAGGGGGGCGGCTGGAGAGGTGGGGGGGGGGGGGGGGGCTATTGACTCGATAATAGCATGTCACGATGATGCAAGCGTCGCGACCGATGTGTGAGCGACGCGAATTCTGGCGAAACGAGGTTAAAACGTTCCTGCTATTCTGAACCGAAAGCCCTGTGAATGGCGTTTGGCGGCGACTATAAATAAGCACGGCGAGCGCGGCGGAGTCTCTATCGCGGCGCTCGCAGATAAACACACGTCCCTCGCTCTTCCTTCCTTCCTTTCTTTGACAGAGCGGCTCGCCCTGACGGAGGTCGTTTCCTCGCCCGAGGTGTGGCTCGCGGGGGCCCAGAATATCCCCGATAAGCGCGCCCGTGTGTGGCGTGCGCGTGTGTGTGTGTGTGTGTGTGTGTGGCGTGTGTGTGCCCTTATGAATGGCGGAGAGACCACCACCACACACACACACACACACACAGCGCACACAGAGATACGTGTGTGTGTGTGTGTGTGCGTGCTAGCTCGTTTGTCACTCATAACAGGAACGTGTGTGTGTGTGTGTGTGCCTGCTAGCTCTTTTGTCACTCATAACAGGAATGTGTGTGTGGTTGTTTTTCTGCCTGACGTGCGATCCGGTCCGGGTTTATTGTACCTTGATTTGTACCTTGATTAGAAGAATACTGTTTACTGTACCTACTGGGTACCATTACTAAAGTAAGCATTCCATTGTACTTAGTTACATGTGGCAATAAAGAAATCTTGAATGATTTTGAATCACTGCAATGGCGGCGAGGATTTAGGGAACTCTGGGATATTTATGGAAACCATGACGACGATCACGACGAACGTCACCTCGGGCCGTGTGACCGACCACATCATCGACGCCTCGACACCTCATGACGGCACACACACACACACCCCAGAAGATGTGTTCCTGTTTGTCATGGGATCAATCATATACCGGGGGAAAAAGCAGTCAAACGTATTGGTTAGTAATGGGTTAGTTAGTTGGTTATGTATTTGATTTGAGTCTAGCCGCCCCCTCCCCTCCGTTTCCATACACCTCGCGGTCTGGCTGAGCTCCCGAAAGGGGGGGACTCTTAATGTGAAAGGGCTTCGGGGCTTTTTTTCGGGCCCTTCTGAATGAACTCGATCGCATGAGGTCCTCAGACACACACACACACACACACACACACACACACACACACACACACTCAGGCACACACGCAGGCACACGAGCCCTCTTAAACAAACAGTGTGCGTCAGTGCCCTAATGAAAGTAACTCAAACAAACCGACCAGCCGCTACGAATCCAGCTGGCAGAGAACTCGCCGTACAGCCCCAACAACACGAACACACACACACACACACACACACGCCGGCCCCGAGCACCGATCATTCTAGACGCATGACATCACCCAGTTAGAGCCCCTCTACCACCACACACACACACACACACACAGGCACATTCTGTTGTGCCTCAGCGGATAATTTTCCCCAACCCCATATCTCGTCGAGCCTCGAAAAAGCGGTTTTAAAGTGACACTCGCTCGACTCAACCGAGGAAGGAACGCGTGACGACGTCGACGCATTAAAAGCCGCGAGTCTCAAAAGCCACCGTTCCACCGCCGTCCGTCGGCGCGCCAAATCGCCGAGGCTCAACGGCCGCACAAAAGGTGGATCTCTGGGGTCTAAATGCGGCTCCCCGCGCCGGAGGAGGCAGCAGCTGCGGCCTTAGTTTGTTAATAACGCCGCTCGCGCACCCGACACATAAAGACACAGACAAACGGACAAGAGGCCCACGGCCGCACGCTCGAATCGGACGGACGGACGCACGGATGGACCGGTATGTCAGCGCGTCGTAGCGCTAGGCCCTCCGTGTGCTGCTGCATATAGAAGTCCAGAGGCTTCCCTGACGTTAACACGCACACACGCACACGCACACACACACACGCACGCACACACTTGCACGCTCGCATAGGCGGCTACTTTAACACTTTAAAATACTCCTGCCGCCCCACCCTGTCCCACACCTCCCAAACCTTCCATTCCCTCCGGGTATGCGCTCCCAAACATGGGGCCTCGGATATGGACATCACCAGGGCATTTACTATTTATACAGTGAACGGCCTATGAGCTTGGGGGGAGAGGGGGAGAGGGGTGTGTGTGTGTGTGGTGTGTGTGTGTGTTACACATGCAGTTACACATTGTATACCCTAGATGGCGTCAGTGTTCCCTCTCCCTACCGTCTCAACACCACTACTATCATTTTACATTTACAAGGAGGTGTGTGGGGTGGGGTCGACGCATGTAGGACCTATAGTAAGGCTATGGTCCGTACACCACACCTCAAACATCACCAGGGGAGAGTGGGGCCTACAGAATATAGTCTAGTCTAGTCTGGAGTGACTTTGAGTGTAGAACTGACTCAAATGCACTTGCTCTCAGTCTCAAGGAGGAGCAGGAGAGCCGAGGTAGAAGAAGAAGAAGAAGGAGGAGAAGAAGGATCAGCAATATTTGAAGTTGAACAGTTCCTACCTCCGGCGGTGGCGGGGTCACAGTGGTACCCTTGAGTGGTGGTGGTGCAGTTCGTCCACAGATCCGAAGTACCGGTCTGACCTGTTGTCCATACCTGATGTTGTCCACACCAAAAAGAACCACAAGAGCCATCCATCAAAATAAACGTTTGCTTTGCTTGCCTTGCCTTGCCTCAGACTATGATTCATAGCAGCCCTGATTATAATTGACATGAACACATCAAGTTAAGGTCATTCTTCAGTCGTAAAGCACACACACACACACGGGCACACACTCTACTCACGCTGACAATTGTGGACACGAAAAGGAGGACCAGGGCGGCGACGTGCAGGAACACGATCCCGAGTAGTAGGAGCAGCATGATGGTATCGTCGGTGGTGGTGGTGGTGGTGGTGGTGACTGGGGTGCTGCGGACACACAGAGGAGCGCAGAGGAGAGAGGAACCGTCACCGCCGGGGCGCCACTTTTTTGGAGAGGTGTGACTCCGTGCGTCAGTGCGCATCACCGAAGCAAGCGCG
>PIJE02000878.1:20000-49095 GCA_002895965.2 Coryphaenoides rupestris
TTATTCTTCTGTTATCGTAACACGAGGCAAAAAAAACCCCCGCGAGAACATTGTGTGCGTTGTGTGTGGGGGGGAGAAAAAAAAGAGACAAAGAGGGAAAGTACGGCTGATTTCTCGGCTAATAATGATAATGATAATAATAATAATGATGATGATGTGCGTCTTCCCCTTTAGTTTTTTTTTATGATAACAGCCACTTCCTGTCGTTTCCCTGGAGACGGGAGAAGGAAAACACGGCGACGCGACGCGACACAAAGCCGCCATCATAACCCCCGTGATGATTCAGTTGTGTCTGTGACTCACAGACACAACCACTCCAGCTCCAGAGGTTGACCGCCGATGACCCTCGGCCTCTTACCACTGCTAACTGCTAACTGCTAACTGCTAACTGCTAACTGCTAACTGCTAACTATAGCGGCCGATCTTCTGGAATACTCTGGATGTGACTCACGCACCTCCCACGCCCCCTCCACCCTTCTTCACCCTCATCCACCACCCTCCACCCTCCTCCACCACCCTCCACCCTCCTCCACCCTCCACCTCAAACCCTCCACCCACCTCCACTACCCTCCACCACCCTCCCTCCTCCATCCACCACCCTCCACCCACTCCACCCTCCTCCACCCTCCACCTCAAAACCCTCACCACCTCCACCTCCACCTCAAACCCTCCACCTCCTCGCACCCGTCCACCACCTCCTCCTCCCACCAGTCAGTAAACTTTGTTTAGTTTAGTTTTGTTGTTTATTTGTTTACTTTTCATATTTTACATTTTTTATTTCTTGTGTTGTGCAATTTAGCAACACTTTCTTTTTCTCCAACAGATATTGTTTATTGCAACGATAGCAATATGTCGCTATCACTGATATTCTGTAATTTATTGATAAAAAATCATGTAAAACATGGAGATCTATAAATACTCTTTTTATTGTTGTCAGATTGTTATTTCCTGTTTTTAACGTTTCTCATTGTGTGCATTGTGCAGCAACATTGTGCAGCAACATGTAACCATGGTTTCGGTGACCATGGTTTCGGCGCTTTATAAATAGAACTGAGTTCCTACTTTTCCACAAAATGCGTTGACGTGTCGTGAATGAGCTCATCGCTGGCTTATCACTGCGAGACACACAGCGTACAGTACAGTACAGTACAGTGCAGTACAGTACAGTGCATACAGTACAGTGCAGTCAGTACAGTGCAGTACAGTGCAGTGCAGTACAGGCAGTACAGTAGAGTGCAGTACAGTTGCAGTGCAGTGCAGTTGCAGTACAGTACAGTGCAGTACAGTACAGTGCAGTACAGTACAGTGCAGTACAGTACATTACATACAGTACAGTACAGTGTGTTTCTCCGTATTAGAATGTGTCCAACAACCGTCACATTTTAACGGTTGTGCTCACCGCGGCGCAACTGTCCGGTACTGTCCTGTCCTGTTACTGTCCTGTACTGTACTGTACTGTACTGTCTGTACTGTTACTGTACTGTACTGTACTGTACTATATGTTGTACGTTGTCGTACCACGAGGGGCGGGGCTTGACAGGCGAACAGGGCGCTAGTTTTGTCGTTTTGTCTCATCGGCCGAGGGCCCCAACGGCTTCAACTTCCTCTCCCCCCCGGGGGACCGAGCTAACCGTTGCTATCATCCAGCATCTGGTCGACCTCAGGGGGGGGGGGGGGGGGAGTCCTACTGCGTCACTCTCAACGGTCACGCTCACAGAATATATAGCGACGGGATTATTTTTAGGCCTCAGCCCGAGACAAGCCCCATTATACCGTTTTTGGAGGCTTTTTTTCGGTCTAAGTTTAAGCATTTGAGAGCCCCGGCGAAGCAGAGACAAACAATAGCCTGTAAAAAAAAACAGAAAGACCGGCCTGGCACGCAGACCCCGCCCCCCCCCCCGCCAACAGGAAGTGTTGGTTCCCATGGATTTGTCGTGGAGTTCTCTTTAAATGGAAACCCCGACACTTTTTAAAGGTTTTGCCTTGACCACGCCCCCAAAGGAATTAAATTGGTTGCTCCGCCTGCTTCTTCTTCTTCTTCTTCTTCTTCTTCTTAATGGACCAACGTCGCACTATTTCCGTTTTTTTTTTTCGTTTTTTGGTTTTGAAACAGATATGCGTTTTTTTTTCTTTTCGTTTTTAAATCACAAATGAATCACGGATTATCCGATGATACCCAGACCATGATGGTGCTGATGATGCAATTTATTTACACGACACTATGACACAAACCTCAAAGACACAACGTATTTAATGTCGGCTATCTACATTACAACTGACAACCTGACAACATACAACAAACAAACCACGAGTGGTCGGTGGATGGGTTTCTCTTGTGTTGGTTTTTGTACAATTAGATTCAGTTGTTCTGATTTACAGTACATACCAAACGACACATCTATAGCCCAGAGAGAGATTAATATTTAATCTCTAATATTTAACCTTAGCTGAGTCGAGTCACCTTTCCAGGTCACCCTAACCGAGCCACGTTACCTCATCCAAGTCACCTTAGCTGAGTCCAGTCACCTTTTCCGGGTCACTTTATCCACGTCAAGTCACCTAAGCTGGGTCAAATATTTATACGACACGACGAGGATGAAAATGTGTCTGCTCTGCAGCATCAATAATTCAACCCCTCGATTGAAATCGTGATACGGTCGGCTGTCCGTCCGTTCGGTTCCTCGGACCCTAAGGCCTCGGCGATCGGAGCGCTTCAGAGTGCGGTGCGGTGGCATGCGAAGCACATAAACACGAGGCGCAGGGCGTCTAAAACCAGCGTCGGTATTATAAATAAACTGTTAATACGCCCGGACGGCAGAAAGACATTCCAGAGTACATGCCGCCCCACATGCGGGGGTGGAGAGAGAGAGAGTGAGTGAGTGGCTGAGCGGAGGAGGAGGAGGAGGAGGAGGAGGAGGAAGAAGAGGAGGAGGAATAGGAGGAAGAGGAGGAGTAGGAGGAAGAGGAGGAGTAGGAGGAGTAGGAGGAAGAGGAGGAGTAGGAGGAGTAGGAGGAAGAGGAGGAGTAGGAGGAGGAGGAAGAGGAGGAGGAGGGTGTAAGACCACCCTCAAAATAAAACACAAAATACAAAACACTGAATAAATACCGGGAACGGATCGCGGGAGTTGTGCTACGCCGGTGGTCAGGTGGTCAGGTGGTCAGGGGTCAGGGGTCGGGGGGAGGAGAGGAGAGTTGTGATTGTGTTTAAAGGGAGCGAGCGCGAGGATCACACAACGCCAGCGCTAGTTCGCTCGCTCGCTCGCTCGCTATGTGCCGCTCGGTTAATACATTTAATAGGAGAGTGATGAGGGCAAGGCAGGTCACGTGGCCCGAGGTAGACAACAGGAGCGCTGTCTCCGTGGTGCAACCGGACCAGGAATGTGGCTCGCGTTGGCTCACAAGTGTAACTACAGGGAAGGAGGGAGGGGAGGAGGGAGGGGGGAGGGGGGCGGCGGTCTCCTCTCTCTCCCCCTCCACCTCCTCTCCCTCTCTCTCTCTCCCTCTCTCACCTCCTCTTCTCTCCTCCCCTCTTCTCTCCTCTCCTCTCTCTCTCTCTCTCTCTCTCTCTCTCTCTCTCTCTCTCTCTCTCTCTCTCTCCCTCCCCCTCTCCTTCTCTCTTCCCCTCTCTCTCTCTCTCTCTCCCTCTCTCCCCTCTCTCCCTCCTCTCTCCTCCCCTCTCTCCCTCTCTCCCTCCTCCTCTCCCTCTCCCTCTCTCCCTCCTCTCCCCCACCTCTCTCTCTCTCTCCCTCCTCTCTCTCTCTCTCTCTCTCTCTCTCCCCTCTCTCTCCCTCTCTCCCACTCTCTCTATCTCCGTCTCTCTCTGTCCCCCACTCTCTCTCCCCCTCTCTTTCTCCCTCTCTATCTCTCTCTCTCCCCCACCCTCTCTCTCTCGCTCTCTCTCACACACACACGTCAAGTCAGTGGATCTTTATGAGTGTGTGTGTGTGTGTGGCGGGGAGTGTGTGGATGGAAAGGAGAGAAGGAAATGGTGTTGACAATGCAATCGGATCCATAGCATAAGTAGACATGAGTACATGGAAATATAGGAAGACATTACATGAATGGTGCAAAAAAAAATCCCCTTTTCTGCTTATTTTGATTCATCCATGTAGCCACACGCACACAACACACACACACACACACAGACACACACACACACACACACACACACACACACACACACACACACACACAGACTTATTTATTCTGTTTGCACGGCTGGAGAGAGCATTAGAGAGAGAGAGAGAGTGTGTGTGTGTGTGTGTGTGTGGTGTGCCTGCGTGTGTGTGAGTGTGTGTGTGTGTGTGTGTGTGTGTGTGTTGTTTGCATACAGTCCTTAAAGAATGCAATGAAATCAAAGTGCAAGTTTCACACGCCCCCCCCGCACACGCACACACACACACACACACACACACACACACACACACACACACACACACACACACACACACACACACACACACACTCAAACACACACATTTTATCTTTGCAAGCTGTCCGCCATCCACGCTGGAATTCGGAGCAACGGAACCAGCCTCTATTTGCGTTGGCCTCAACGTTGAACTTTTTATTTTAACAGCAGCGTCCAATCAGGGCCGTTTTGGGTGGAGTCATGCGGAAATCGCGTGAGCTCATTCTCAGCGCTGTGAAGGCCTGCTTAGCTTAGCATTAGATTAGCTTTAGCTTTAGCTTAGCTTTAGCCTTCTGGGCTCGGCTCCCTCCCAGAGCTTGGTGGCTGGATGACTCACTGGGTGCTGGGTACACTGGGTGTGTGTCTCAACAGGTGGGCTTCCCCTCGTCCAGCCGCCCCCTGGGCCAGCGTGTCAGACGGATGGAGAGACAGACTTTATGCATGTTTGGCGTCCAGTAGATGAAGAATATGGAGTATGCCGATGGAACAGACCAATCGTGAATTATGCATTCCTGACTGATGGGACAAAGTGATTGTTCAATCGATCGTCTGTCTCGTGACTGGTTGGCTCGAGTTAATTCCGTCTGGCAAGTTTCTGAGACGTAATTTGGGCGGCAGTCGCTCAGGAGGTATAAGAGCGGTTGTCTGGCAGCCGGAAGGTCGCTGGTTCGATCCCCGCTGGGCTCCTCCCCCTCCTAGCTAAGTGCTGAGGTGTCCCTGAGCAAGACGCCACCTAACCCTACCTGCTCCTGACGTGTTGGTTGTTACCTTGCGTGGTCGACACCGCCGCCGTCGGTGTACGAATGGGTGAACGTGAGGCAATACTGTAAAGCGCTTTGGATAAAAGGGCTGTATAAATGCCATCCATTTACATAATTTCCATCTTAACTATTTCTTTTTTTAACCTTCTCATCAATATAACGTCTATCGGGCAACACGTGTCGTTGATGTATAAGAGTTTGACAAGATAACCCGATTAACGCAATTGTTACGCTCATATCAGAGATTACGTTAGCTAATGTACACGTGACATGTGTGTTCTGCGATAGCGGTGATTGGTTGATGAATCGGTGGCTGCACAAGAAGTTAAACCCAAACAAATCAATACTAGTATTGATTGAAGACATTCCGCAGTACAGACAAAGGCCATACAGTAGGTGTAGCCGTGCAGGGTTTGGTCCTGGTGTGTGTGTGTGTGTGTGTGTGATGCTTTGTTTGCCCAGGATGTTAAAGGGTGTTGAATGGGAATCAATGCGCTCCATACTTCACCTCGTGGACTTTGGCGTTGTGCTGAAACTGAACAAATCGCTCCGGAAGATGGGCTGGGTCATAACGAGAGACTTGAGTGAATTGAGTTCAACACTGCAAGAACGGATGAAGGCGGAGCCCGCGGATGGGTGCGGGGTTTTGTGGATTTTGCTCAATAGTCCCCTTTTATCTTGCTCCACCTATGCTATGGGACACCTCCTTATACACCACGCCCGTAGTCTCCCTTCAATACCGGGGCGGCTCGAGAGGCATCTTACTACTTTGCGGATCAGTCATAGGATAATCGATGTGTGTGCCTCTTAAGTGAGCTACTTAAAGGCAACAAGGAGGCCTAAATCCCTCATCACGGGCCATGCTCACCGAGCGGCCATCTTGGCTGTAACCGCTACCTAGGCGGAGGCCGCGTTCCGCAATTTCTGTTCCCTCCCCCCGACGTTTAAGAACCAAGATGGAACCGATGTGGTCGCGGTAGGTGAACAAGGCCTACGTTCTGTCCCGTTGCACAGTGTCAGCGACGGGTCACGGGGGTCAAACTCTGGCAGCCAGATGTGTTATCCAGCCAGCAACGATGTGTGTGTGTGTGTGTGTGTGTGAGTGTGTTTTCTCTTCATCAACACTCCTGGAGCTTACCTCGCGCTATCGTGAGCTACAGTGTATGTTTGTTGGCCTCCATTGACCAGGCCCCTGTTCCTGTTCTTCTATCAAAGGACAAACAGCGGCTGGCCCAAGACTACCGGGTGACCACTATCAATACTGCGTGGGTTAATCACGGTTTAAAGTGCAAAGGTCAGTGATAATAAAACCACAAACCGCTGCACCATTGCATTTAAATCAAGTTAAAGGTCCCGTATTATACCACCAGGTGTGTGTGTGATCTAGTGACATCACAAGTGGGAATGTCCACCTCAATGTATGACTGACTAGATCGGTTTACCTGTCGGTACAGCACAGTCCACTGGGTAGGCTGGTAGACGGATCTAGTAATCATACATCTGAGTGGACATTCCCACTTGTGATGTCACTAGACAATCGTGTAACATGGCGATTGTGAAACGACTTGGCAATGGCTCATCACACTCACCTTTAAAGTGCAACATGCTGAATGTAATACACGCCGCATATATTTTTTTATATTATATATTTTTAATGTTTTTTCAAATGTAAACATACACAGGAATGGATCACAACCAAGTGTGTGTAATGCTTTGACGTAATAGTAATCTTCGCTGTTCAGCTAACACATTTCCCACCTCTAAATCATAACTAGAAAATGCTAATTCCTGACCTGGAGCTGTTTTTCAAACCCAATTCTCTCCTCTATAGCCCCATTTGTGACCCAACACTATTAGTAATAATAGTTATGACTACATATTACACATAAAAGTAATATATTTAGCCCTGGATAAACAAAGTAACAAGCTAGCTCAAATGAAGGCATGTGGACGGCGGATGTAATCTTCGAAAACCCGCTCAGAACCCGGAAAAGTCGCGACGACATCTTGGGTTTTGGGTCACAAATGGAGCGAGTTCCCCCAGGGGGGGGTTGAGTCGAGGTGTCGGTGCACCGCTAGGTGTAGCCCACTAGGCGGGGCGTGCTGGGGAAGCTCTTGCGCATGCCCATGCACTTCTCCTGGTCCAGGAAGAGGGAGTTGGCCTTGACGGACAGGTCGTGCTCCAGGGTCACCTTGGCCATGACCAGGATGTGCAGGGCGGCCTCGGCTTCCATCAGCCGGTTCTGGAGCTTGTGGATGGTGTCCTCGATCTCCCGCACCTCGCCCACCAGCCTACACGGATGGGAGGAGATGGACGTTTGTGGGAAATTACCCTGAAAAAACTATCTTCTGCTCGTAATGTTGGCCGAATCCAAGGTCTTCAATTTTGTATGCAAAGGTGGTGTGGCGTTGGAGTTGGTGTGGTGGTGTGGTGTGGTGTGGTGTGGTGCGGACTCTCGCTAGCCTTGTGCGCGCTTGTGGCAGAGCAGACCTGTGATGGGGGTTGTCCCTGCAAAGCTCCACGTTGGGCCTCCGCGTCCTCTCCTCGAGCCGGGTCTGGGCCACCTTCAGCGGGTTCTCCTTGTCCCTCAGCGCCCTTTTCAGGGAATCGATCAGCATCTCCGTCTGGAAGATCTCCTGCAGGGTCTGCGCGCAGGAAAAAAAAAAACAAAACGAAGGTGACAAGTCAGTGTCGGGCCTCGGCTCAGCCATCAGTGACCTCCCGGCGAACGTGGTACAAAGAAAGTCATTTTGGTGGTGGATTAAAAAAAAGAAGGAGGTTCTTAGCGAGTGTCAGATCAGCGATAGTGTGCCTGTGGCTCAGGGGACTTAAAGCAATTCCAGATAATCACCGCTCCTTGCGCTCATAAGTGCTCTTGAAGAGTCAACACGGCTTTATGAAGGACTGTGTGACTAACATCACAGCTGCTCAACAAGCGAATGAGTCCGCCCGGCAGCTGATCTCATTAGGAACCCTGTAAAGCCCTTCGAAAAAAATGAACTCCACGCTGAACAATAGGTTTCAGTGTGGGAGCAGGGAGGAAGATAGATCCTGTCTTTGGACGGTGGGTGGTGTCTGATCTGTGGAAATAGAGCTCGTTGAGCCTGTGCGTGTCTGATCTGTGGAGATCAGACACGCACACTAATCTAACACTAATCTTGTTATAACACGATTAGTGACTTCAAGAGCACATAGTTTGGAATGAATTCAGATACTGGGCTTTTTTTTTTCCGGCGTTATCTAACAGAAGTACACAGTTCCTCTGTCTATCCATTTTTGGACCTTCCGTCGACGACGACGCCTCGAAAGCAAAGTGTCATACTTTTTGACTCTGTTGGCCAGTCAGCCAAGTTCATCAGGTTCTGGTCAGCTGGCCAGAAATAGCCCTCGGCTAAGAATTTAATTCAGAGAACGGGAAAATCTGCTTTATGGGGAAAATAAACAGACGGCTGTTGCTGTTGCTGTTGTTGATCTTCCTCCATCAGCTGTTACATTCCTACCTCTTGAGCTAATTGGTGTCAGAGTTTTGATCGCGCGGAGACCTCAGCTGATTGGTTTAGCGGCTGTTCAGGACGTTTATACACTGACAGCTCACACCGCCTCGCTGTATTTCATGCCGACGGCGTTCATTAACTGCGGTGGCGTTGTCCTGTCACTCTCTCTTCTCATTCGACGGCATTTGTAGCGCCCCGAAAATAATACGGATGTATAACACTGATGTATTTTTAAAAGCTGCAGAGCGACTAGGCCATGGCTCGAGTTTTGCCGTGGCAAACTTTTCGGACTATTCCGTGCTCATCTACCGTGTCTACCCCTGGTTCTCATTAGATAGCGAACTGTGTTATCAGCTGCAGCAGTTAGCAGTGAATGAAAAAAATGGATGAACAAAATAAAGATATGTGTTGAAGCGATTTGGTGTATAAAATTGGTACTGTCGGGTCGTATCTGCAGAGGCTGTAAGGACCCTTTAAACCTTTAAAAGACTGCTCAAAGATGAAATGAACTAATCCTGGTTAAGTCTAGGCAAAACATTAGACTGATTGTTTGCATAGTAGTTAAGTCACTGAAACACCATTAACATCAGAGTGTCATAATTATTATATTTTAACGATGCCCTTGAATGCACTTGAATGCACTTATTATTTAATATTCAATAATAATTCCATAAAAAATTACTTAACAGCATACATGTTGTAACCCTCATAGTAGACAAAGTTTCAATGAACTGGTAAGTAGGAAATGCCTCCAAGTCATCTTGCAAACCCCGCCCCTTCCCCACACACCCTTTAAAGGTATAGTCATAAATATAATTTTATGCAGACGTTTGCATAGAATGAGAATTAAGCCCCCTGGGGACTCGTTGTGCAGGTTATACAAATTGCATAGTCAAATTTGAGCCGTCTGGTTCAGTCAGTGACATAGAGATGTGACAGAGACATGTGACTACAAGCGTGAGAACTCAAGTTAAGTCACCTTATCTGAGTGAATTCATCTTAGCCATGTCACCATAGACAAGGCAAGTCAGCTTAGCTGAGTCAAGTCTCCTCACCCAAGTCAAGTCACATTAACTGAGTCAAGTCATCTTATCCAAGTCACCTTAGCTGTGTCAAGTCAACTTTGCCGAGTCAAGTCACCTTATACAAGTCAAGTCACCTTAGCTGAGTAGAGTCGCCTTTCAAGGTCACCTAACCAAGTCAAATTACCTTATCCATGTCACCTTAGCTGAGTCAAGTCACCTTATGCAAGCCACCTAAGCTGGGTGAAGTCACCTTAGCTGAGTCAACTTAGGCGTGTCTTGCACAGGTGCGCGCCGCTATCGTGGTCCATAAAGCAGCTTGAATTGATTGTAAACGGATGCACTCTGCTCACGCCACGTCCCGTGTCGCGGGAATTTCGGCCGTGAGTCAAGTCACCTTAGCCAAGTGTGTCTGGAGGTTGCTCTTCGTGTCGGCGATCTCCGATATGCGGTTGGTGAAGGCCACGTTAGAGCTGTTGAACTGGGCCCACATCTCGTTGGACGTGGTGGCGAGCAGCACCTCAATCTCGTCCCTCAGCTTGTGGGAGGCCGCTCGCTCGCTCTGGGACTGCAGGATGTTGTCATCCGTGAACTTGGACCAGGACTCTGGCAGGGAGAGGCTGACAGAGCGGAGACACAGCTTGTATCCCTCAAAAGAAGAACTTCACAGAATTGATTGATTGCATTGACTTTGATGGTTTGTACAGTGTATTCATTGATTAGTTCATCAATTGGTTCATTCATTCATTCACTCATTCATGCATTAATTAGTTCACTGATCCATACATTGATGTATGAATTGGGTCATTGATGAATGCACCAATTAGTGAATTCATACTGTACATCCATCAATGGATTAATGGGTTGATTCATTCATCATGTATTCATATTCTTCATTCTTCAATGTATTAAACAAAATATTGATGTATTCACTCATTCGTTGTTTTAGTGTGTTCATTGCATAGTACATAGACTGCGGTATGTTCCATACATGCCGTCATCCATGTATCCCACTATTCTTGCACACAAACTCCCCAGATGAGTCCCCATCGCAGTGTTGACCGGGGGTTTTGTGTGGGGAAGGGGAACTCACGACGGGTCCCGTCTGTCGACTCCCCTGTAGTAGCTGATCGCATCCGAAGTGTTCCTCAGATGGTGACACCGGTCGTCAATCCTCTGGGCCGCCACTTTGTCGCTTAGATCTCTCTCCAGCTCGTGCTGCGCCGCTCGGTTCGCCCTGGGTTAACGGACCGAGGGGTGAAAGACAACGCGGGCGCACGTCAAAACAATTTGTCCTCAAAAGCGCCATTGCGTTTGTAAAAAAAAGGTCCCGTAAACCCCGTCGTCAGGCCACATTGTACGTCCCGAGGATGGCGTTACAGGAGATCATAAGGCTGTACTGTATATTCTACGATAGCATGAGGTCCAACGTTTGAATAGCAGGATGTGTTAAATAACGTGAAATCCTCGAGACTCACGCCAGCTGAGCGATGGCTCTGTCCAGGTGTCGCCTCATTCTTTCCTGACAGGATTTGATGACTTCCACCTCCTGCACAACAACGACAACAACACCACCACCACCACCACCACCACCACACACAGCTAGAATAGTCAGATCTGTCGTGTACAAACCAAGGACACACATGCCGCGTGGATGTTACCTTTATAAGGTTCTTCTCCACGCCATCGTGCACCAGGTCGATGGACATCCGCTTCTCTCTGTGGTAGAGACACTCCTGAGACACCTTGTTGGACAAAACAATCGTCAAAGTCAACTGTGAAGATCTGAACCGGCCGACACCAGCCATTTCCTGGATTGGGATAATCGAGTTAGATTCGTCAAAATCAAGGAGATCCTACACGTCGACGGCGCAATGATGATCAGTGTCACCACAACAGCACTGTTTTTACGGTACAGTGACAGATGTATTGTTGCCACAGGACATCCATACAATGAGCAGGAGGGCAAGACTGGAAATTGGATACGGATGTCCCCCTGGCAACTTCGTACACCTTAGTCAGGCATTGGAATTCAATATACTGGGGGCTTGGGTGGGTGGGTGGGGGACGGGGGTGTAGGGGAAGCTCAAGATTCAATCTGAGAATTCAGGATGGGATGTAAATGGCCAAAGGTGTAGATAGGAGATGATTAAAGTCACTTGAGGTGAAAGGTTAGATTTCATATACTGCTTAAGAATGTGTTCATTTTAAAGGGTCAGCGGTCAGGTTAAGATTAAGTGAAAGATTTCATTTCTATTCTATCTCTGATGTTTTCAGGCGAACATCTTCTGTCATCCGATATGGAGGGGCTCACCATCTCTCTGGCCAGATCAAGTGGACGACAACCTTTATGCCCCCAAAGCATTCTGGGTAAAACAAAACATTAGCTCGGATGCCTCCTACAGAAGGTTGCCTGGTAACTCAAACGGGACATAAAATGACCTGATTCCCACACAAATGGGGCTCTGTTAGGAATGGCCAGTTGAGGTCCATAAGTTCCATTGATCCATCAATTCTACAAACGAATGCATTGCCGTGGACTCTCTTAAGATCGGTACAGCCAGGCTTCAAGCTATCTGATTGTGTCCAGTGGTTTGGACCAATCAGCGTCCTACTGGCAGCTACAAGGGCGTGGTTTAGGTGTGACGACGAGCGAGAACCAACAGTTTGTTCGGAAACAACAATAGCGATAGATAGATGGTTCATCCAATCACCTGCCAAGTATTTTTTGAAACTAACAGTTTCCAATGACGACTTCAAAGATGGTTCCTGTGACACAAACCACCTGACGCGTCAGATGGTTAGGTTGAGGATGGAAGTTACCCACAAAGATAGATTCAAGTACTCAGTTCACACCAACACACACACATCCACCCCCTTGTAGAAACAACAACAACCCCAACCTGCAGGGGACTCTCGGTTTCTGCCAGGGCCCTCTCCAGCCTCCTCTTGACCTCGGCCAGCGCGGCGATCTCCGTCACCATGTTGTCGATCTCGTGGTTGAGCTCCGAGCGCCAGAACACGATGTCGTTGAGCCGCTCGCCGATGTTCTTGCTGGTGTACTCCTGGGTGCGGCGGGTCAGCTGCTCGCGGTCCTGCATCAACCGCAGGGTGTCCTTGCGCAGTCGCTCGGCGCTGTTCCGGGACGACTCCGACTCGCGGTAGTTGCTCTGGTTGGACTTGTGCCAGTCGTCAGGCGTGTAGCGGGTGCCCAGCAGGGTCCGGTTGGACGGGTACATGTACATGGTCTTGGAGCGCGCCAGGTCCAGAGTCGCGTCCATGCCTCCGCCCCCGCCCTGGAAGGATGGGATGGCGGCGCTGCCGGCCCGGAAGTAGCTGCTGCTGCTCCTCCTCCACTGGCTGGAGACGGGGTTCAGGGTCAGGGGCAGCTGGGCGCCCCGGTAGCTGGAGGCCATGGTGGAGATGGCGGGCAGGAAGTGGCTGGTTTTGGGCCGCGTGTACGTGGCCGTCAGGGTGGAGCCCAGGAGCTCCATCTTGACTTTTTGAGTTCTGATTTAATGTCCTTGGTTTAGAACATTTTAAAAAAAGACAGATTTGTCTGTGATTCTATTTTGAAATTGTTACATTTTATAGGATTTCTTACAATATTCAGTCATGAAAATATGTATTTTCCTTATTAAATAAGTCAACATATTTGACTCTTTAACAAATACAAATGGCAGAGGATATACATGATTTGTATCTGTATTATTATTGACAATGATGGTAATATAACATGATAACCATGATAACCAAATAAAATGTATTTTAATACTGACATTGTAGTACTCTGCTAAGCATCAACCTGCAAATGAACTTTTGAAGTTGTAGTCCAAAAGCCATTTACATTCATTATACATGAATGGAAATGGAAATGCGTTTGATTTTTGAAGTGCACCGCATTGTAACAGCTTTTCACAGAATAAGCAAATCATGTAATGAACTTGCAAGCAAAGTAGATAATAGTCACTTACCAGGAACAAAGTCACAACTGGATTTTCTTTTCTTTTCTCTCAAAACCCAGTTCTGACAGCTCCGCGGGTCCCTCCACTTACCAGAGCTCACCTGGAAATGAGCTCAAGAGTGCATTAAAGTTACCCTCACGTGCATTATTGATGAGAGTTTCAAGCCATTCATTCCACTTCCTACGAGCCAATGGCGGCGGCGGTGAAACACTAGGCAGCAACTCGGCGGCATGGGCTGTCCAAGACTACTGTTGTTGACACAGAAGCAGTTGCCACGGGTTACAAAGGGAGAGAGGAGTAAAGCTGTTGGATGAGATTTAGGGATTAATTGCGAGCAGGTGCACTGACTTTGCCGGAGTAAATAGGGAATTCCAAAGTGTCACCGTAACAAGAGCCAACGTTTGTGCTTCTGTCCAGTTCCAGTCTTTCTCTTCTTTGAGAGACGGTTGATTTAAGAGAGCAGCGCTTATCGAATGTTTTTTTTTTTACAGGGTGTGGGGGTCAAGTATAACTGAACGAGCGAGTCAAGCATGGCGTGTTCACTTGACGTTCTTATTGTCTCCACCGCTTCACGTTGGACTCGTGGTCGGATTACAGCTTATTATGACTGCAATGAATTTATTCGCAACCTGAACGCGTTCAAGATCAGGATCAGGCATTTTTTGTCCCTGGGAGCTAATATTTACTCTGAATGTTCATCCAAAACAACGCGACAGGAGCTACGTTGACCGGCATGGACCGGATAGGCCCCCCCCCCCCTCGCCACGAGATAACCGGCCGTGTGGGTTACAGCTCCCCGCTCAATGATTCATGTCACAGGAAGAGTCCACGCGAGACACCGGCCGTGCAGAATAATAATCTGTGTTGAGTTACCTGTCCGGTGGGAATGGGTATCGTTTACACTAATCTGTTCAGCAGCAGCAGCAGGGGTGGACAGACAGACAGGCGATCGCTCGCTTTTCCACTCGGGAGACAGACACGAGGGTCCATTCCTGATATCACCTGATTTTTTTTTTATGGACGTAACGTTTGACAGAGTGTTTGGTTCGGCGTATAAAGACTGTGAAGATGTACTGAAGTCAGTTGAAAAAAACGAAAATGAAACAGTTCAGTCTTTTTAAAACACTTCTTTATAAATGCAATTTTATACGTTGTAGTTGTTTTTGTGTTTTTGTATTCTCGTTGTTGCTCTCTTAGCTCATTATGCGCTCGTCCATAGCGTAGCGTGCAGCCGCTCGACGATACTCTGCTGTGATTGGCTGCCCGGCCGCCGGTGTCTGTTTCTGCTTTTACAACAACGACAACGACAACAACAACACACACACACACACACACACACACACACACACACACACACACACACACACAGACAGACACAGCATCTCTGCTTTCCAACCGGCATTATTCACCTCGACAGCAGACCGAGCAGACCGAGCACGCTCTCCATCCCGAAGTCACAGAGGTTCTCACTGATCATCGTCATGTGTTTTACTCTTTGGCTCGAACTCTGTTCCTTTATTGTTCCTAATATTCGTTCCCACGATGTAAAATGCCATGACCGTCTTGTAGGACCAGAGCAGATCCAACAACAACAACAACAACATTCAAGATTCAAGAAGTTGAATTGTGCAGTCACATTGCGGCATACTGTACAGGATGTGCAGTGAAATGGATAAGCGGCGATGCCCAGCGGAATGTGCCACAGAACAATACGATGCAATACAAATAACACGAATTGAAGGGATCAGAATATCCACAATATTTCCATTATTTACAGCAAAAAGTGCAGCAGGAATGAGAAATCGAGACAATCTAAACATGGACGTTTCCTATGGACCCTCACGATGATTTATGTGTATGAACGCAAAAAAACGCCAGATGACGAGTCGGCGAGCTTGCGCGGCGGTGCATGTCCACGCGGTCCAGTAGTGAAAGAGGCGGGGCTTACTCGATAGCTAGTAACCCCCCCCCTCGGCAACTACTGTCACAAACATAGACGTTTAGATTTAGAATGGAATGACATGCTCCGTCACATGCTCCGCCCCCTCCTCCACCCCCACGTTGCCTCAGCATCACTTAACATGGCGAGGTTGCAGAAGGCCATGCAGCCCAACGTTGCCGCTATGCCTCCCCCCCCCCCCCCCCCCTGACCTCAGACTCTATAAATACAACCCAGAAAGAAAAAAAAAAAGAGGATCGGAAAGTCGTTCCCGCCAATTTGAAATTCCGACACTCGGTTGGATCGAGTTCTGAGGGTCCCCTGCACCCCTGCCCCCCCTGCCCCCGGTCCCCATTCTCCCCGAGGACCCCAGCCCTGAATGTGAGTAAAATATGTACAGTACATATGTGTGTATATATATATATATATATATATATATATATATATAGACTTGTGACTTGTGGTCTACTCACTATAGTAGGAACTGTCGCGGGCCCCCACGTGTACACATATTTGGAGCCAAATTAAACGCTAATGTGTAAGGCCAGTGTTGACTCAGATGTGGCGTCGCTGCAGGTTTTAAAGAGAGAGGGGCCTTGTGTGAAATTACGCAAGTGCACGAATCGCATCCCAAAATAGTGGTCCGTTCTGGCACAGAATCTAGTGACTCGTAAAAAAACCAGTAAATACAGCGAGAGTTAGATGTGTGTGTGTGTTTGTGCGTGCGTAAGAATATTTCGTTTATTTGTTTAAACCTTTAACAAAAGTTAAAACAACCTCGGAAAAAAAGTACGAGTAGCGCGGGTCGACGTTTGTGAAGTGCAATAACGACCGGGAAATAAGGTCCGACCGGAGCTTGAGTCTTGAGTCTTGGCAACCCAAAGCCCTGATCCCTGTTGTTTGTAAACCTGGCAACCACTTCTAAACGCTGGCTCGTCCCGCTGCGCTCTAAACAAAAAAAAAAAAAACCTCCAGAAAAACCACGTCAAAGCCGAAAGTATGTCCACCAGCGATGGAAACCCTGAAGGAACCCGCTGGGAAAGAAACTGCTTGCCGGCAAAGTGGTGGTGGAGGTGGTGGTGGTGGTGGTGGTGGTGGTTTTTAACAGAGGCAGGCAGGTAGTATCATAATCCCCAGTATGTGGTATTTGACACCTCACATAGATTTGTCCTACCATGCCCCCCCCCCACCCCCACCTCCACCCCCACCTCCACCCAACGCTCCTCCTCCGTCAGAGACTCGATACAGACATACAGGCATTTGGACAGAAGAGACGCTAAGAATGACTGAACCTACGGCCAGCGGGATCTCAGGTGACGGCGAAAGAGGGCGTCGACATGCAGGGTTTGGATTTCGGCATTCGGTCAATGTGTGTGTGTGTGTGCGTGTGCGTGTGCGTGTGTGTGTGTGCGTGTGTGTGTGTGTGTGAGGGTAACCTAGACTGGGCCTGAGACACCGTTTCAGATCCCCCTGGAAATAGCACCTTCGGAATCCGCCGGGCCCTCGACTGCACGCATTGCATGTATGCACGTGCGGCGAGCATGCATGCAAAAGAGAGACACGCTCCCGCCCACTGACAACACACACACACACACACACACACACACGCACACACACACACACACACGCAGACAAAAGGGGACCGCCGTGCACACACCAGCACGCCCTCTAAGCCTTGACATTGTCCTTAACCCGTCACCATTGACCTGAACATGCGAAGCGCTTATCAGGTACGAATAGACGGAGGGGAGGGGAGGACGTCCGACGTGCTTTCTAAACACCATTCACAGCCCAATGAAAGCACTTCCGCCTCTCTCTCTCTCTCTCTCTCTCTCTCTCTCTCTCTCTCTCTCTCTCTCTGTGTGTCTCTCTGTGTGTGTGTGTGTGTGTGTGTGTGTGTGTTCACTTAGACCACCCCTCCCCTCCCATAGCAACGCTGTGCGCTTCCTGCGGGCTACAACTCTCAAGTCCCGCTGTTCAAACAATGGTCGTGTCACCTGCCTGTCGCTGTCTGTCTGTCTGTCTGCCTGCCTGTCCTCCTCTCATCTCTCTCTCCACACTCTCCCTCTCTCCCTTACCCCTCTCTCTCTCTCTCTCTCCTCTCTCTCTCTCTCTCTCTCTTCTCGCTCTTTTCTGCTGCTCTTTTTGGCCTGTAATACTCGTAAATATTGTGGATATTCTGATTCATGTCCTGTATGTGTGGTATATGACCATTAAACGTCATAATTTCGAATCTCTCTCGCCTCCCCCCCTCTCTCTCATCTCTCTCTCTCGTCTCTCCTCAGCTCTCCACTCTCCTCCCAACCTCTCTCTTACCTCTCTCTCCCTCTCCCTCTCTCTCTCTCTCTCCTCTCTCTCTCTCACTCTCTCTCTCTCTCTCTCCCACTCTCTCTCTGCCTCTCGTCTCTCCAGCCTCACCCACGCCTCACCATATAGTCCATTGTATTGGTATCAATCAAACTCATGAATTGTGGATGCTTGGTGGCCGGTGACTCTGGGGAGGTCGCACGGCCCACACCTGGGGAACAACACAGAGGAGAGAGAGAGACAGACAGGTGTGAAACCCAACCTCGCCGAGCTATACACCTGTTCTAAAACAAATATTTGCATATGTATAAGGTAATTACACTAATGAGGTTAATGTATTTGTTTGCCCACGTGTTCACCTTCAGCAAAAAGAGCTGCAAGAGACGTTCGAGCGGCACAAACGCAAGCCACGAAACGAAGGGAAATACGCTGTAGGTGGATCACGGCGGTGGGGGGGGGGGCGGTTCACGCGAGAGACGCCGTGACAAACTAACCGCAACACACTTAGAATCGTCATCTCCTCCCGCAGCAAAAAACCTCCGCTAAACCTCGCCGTCGTCTTCGTCGTGGCCCCGCCCACGGCGACGGCGTCAAGTCTTCCCCCCGTTCAATCGATCGATCCGCTCGGTTTGGGGTGGGGGGCGGGGGGTTGGTGGGGTGCGGGGGGGCGGGGGGGGTGGCGGGGGAGGGGTTGGTCGGGGGAAACCGAGCACAGATCAAGATCAAAACAGAGTACTCCATCAATGCGATAATTAGCCACGCAGTACGCCTGGCGACCAGCGGGGCGACTGCGCTACAGGAAGTATACTGTTACTGTAAATAAAGGGCTCGGTTTGAGCCGAAGAATTCAGCGCTGACTCCCGAGTACACCACAAGGCTCCCAAAACCCTTTTGGAGGACATTGTGTGTATACATATGATATATACAGGATATATACACGTATATATAACTTCCGTGTTTGTACGTCTCGGCATTATTAGTAGTACTTAGCGTTGTTTAAGCATGTTGTATGTTCTTGGATGTTGGTACTGCACTCATGAAACTCTATTAGCCTTGCAATTATGAATGCTTGAAACCTGCTCTGTATCTGTATCTGTATTTTTAACATTTACATTTACATTTAGGGCATTTGGCAGACGCTTTTATCCAAAGCGACTTACAAAGAATACATTTGTTGAAAGAGAGCAATATATCGCTGTGGTACATATAGATGCTCATACAGATGCTCATACAGATGCTCGAAACAGCTCTATTCTTATCTTCAGGTACCACAGTGATATATCGCTGCCTCTCCTTCAACAAATGTACTCTTTGTAAGTCGCTTTGGATAAAAGCGTCTGCCAAATGCCCTAAATGTAAATGTAAATGTAAAAATACAGATACAGATACAGAGCAGGTTTCAAGCATTCATAATTGCAAGGCTAATAGAGTTTCATGAGTGCAGTACCAACATCCAAGAACATACAACATGCTAAACAACGCTAAGTACTGCTAATAATGCCGAGACGTACAAACACGGAAGTTATATATACGTGTATATATCCTGTATATATCATATGTATACACACAATGTCCTCCAAAAGGGTTTTTGGGAGCCTTGTGGTGTACTCGGGAGTCAGCGCTGAATTCTTCGGCTCAAACCGAGCCCTTTATTTACAGTAACAGTATACTTCCTGTAGTGCAGTCGCCCCGCTGGTCGCCAGGCGGTACTGCGTGGCTAATTATCGCATTGATGGAGTACTCTGTTTTGATCTTGATCTCTGTGCTCGGTTTCCCCCGACCACCCCCCCCGCCCCCCCACAACCCGCCCGCCCCCACCCCCACCACCACCCACCACCCCACCCGCCTTGCAGTGGAAGATATGAGTCATGTGCATCACCAGGACGAGAACATGCGCACACACTCGCACACACACACTCACAGACACACACACGGAACACGGACACAGACACACACACACGGACACAGACACGGACACGGACACACACGGACACACACACACACGGACACACACACACGGACACACACACACACGGACACACACACACGGACACGGACACACACATACACACACACGGACACGGACACACACACACACACACACGGACACACACACAGTTGTTTCCAGTTGTTTTTCACACACGGACACGGACACGGACACACACACACACACACACGGACACACACACAGTTGTTTCCAGTTGTTTTTCACACACGGACACACACATGGACACGGACACGGACACACACACACACACACACACGGACACGGACACAGACACAGACACACACACACACACGGACACACACACGGACACACACACACACACACACATACACACACACGGACACACGCACACACACACACGGACACACACACAGTTGTTTCCAGTTGTTTTTCCATGTGTTTTCTTTTTCTCCTTCAATCGCCTTCTCAAATTCTCAATGTCCGTCTCAATTTTGGATGGTTTGCTAGAAGCTCTCAACGAGAACTGTCAGCGGTGCTTGTCGGAGCTCAGCGATGGGGATCTTCGGAGGTTCGCTCAGTCGCGGAGTGCTCGCCGCTTGCTTATGAAGGCCGGGCTATTTTTGGCCGGCGTTTATAAAGCACAGAGCAGAGAGAGCGTCACGTCTCTCCCTGCTGACTCAGGGGCTGGAGCGGGTTTATTCACCCGGGTGTGGTTGATTGTACTCTCAGCAGACCCTCCGCCCCAAATTAGGGTAAAAAAGGCAGTCCGAGGCCTTCGCTCGCGCCCAGGGAATTCAGCGTGGACCGTACAAAAAAAAAACCCCCATCGGCTCAGCCTCGCGGTGACTCACGGCGGGCCGAAAGACGCTGGGAGATCGTGATCGAGGGACTCCGGTCCGCATTCCTCCCGTCTTGCCAAACGGCGAAGCCCTCCTCGTTTTTTTGGTTTTTTTTTGTCCAACATGTGGCCAGATGCTGCACACAGTTCCTGCACAGAGGGGACAATGACGAGATGTTGAAAACGATGTGTTCCCGTTTCTTTTTCTGTCTCCCTTTCACACGCACTCTTTCGACCTCGCCCTTATTCTGTTCCCCGAACTTTGACCCCTTGGTTCGCGCTCCATGTTGGAGAATGTGTGTGACTCTCTCTCTCTCTCTCTCTCTCTCTCTCTCTATCTCTCTCTCTCTCTCTCTCTGTCTGCCTCTCTCTGTCTCTCTCACTCTCTCTCTCTCTCTCTGAAGTTGTTTTTACAACCATGCTGTCTGTGTCGCGTCCACACAATGAGGCGTCTGTCACTGTCAACGGCAGAGCCAGGGCTCCGCACAGCTGGGGCCCTCGGATGAAACACGGGGTCACTTGGGCAACCCGCCGGGGGGGGAGGCGAGAGGGGGGAGAGGGGGGAGAGAGGGGGGAGGGCGTTGCATGCTCCGGCACCATATTGACTCTCCGGCGGTTGCCATGCGATGACCCCCTCCCCAGCAAACCCCCTCTCCAAGCCTTTTACAGGAGTCTGTAGCGTACATTGTTCTGTGTCTCCCTCCGAGAGCAAAGAAGCTGAAAGGCTACAGCTACTCCTTTTCTTGCTGCTCCTCTGCAGGCCAAGTCCTTCATGCAAATACCACACATCTGGGGACATTCATCGTTTCTTGACCAGTGACCACCAGTGATTTTTGTATGTGGGACGTTCAGCCCTTCCCAGTATAATAGTAGGGGAGACTGTCGTAGGATTG
Source organism: Coryphaenoides rupestris (assembly GCA_002895965.2). Lineage (NCBI taxonomy): Eukaryota > Metazoa > Chordata > Actinopteri > Gadiformes > Macrouridae > Coryphaenoides > Coryphaenoides rupestris. Next base: position 41,601 of record PIJE02000878.1, read on the forward strand.
TCTCTCAGTGTGATGGATCAGGGCTAATAGTTGTGGTGGCGGTATGTTGTGTCTCTCTCCACCCCAAACACGCTGTTGACCACTGATACTGGCCACCGCCGCCGCCGCCGCCGCCGCCGCCGCCGCTGCCAAACCTCCAATTCCACATCTCGGAACACAACCCAGCTCAAGACAGACAGACAGACGCACAAAACCTTTCCGACATGTCGAGATCAGCAGTCACTGTTCCCGGGAGTTTCTCTTTTCTCTGTCAGCGTGGGGAAATAAAGTCGATTCACAATGGGGCGGCAGTAGCTCAGGAGGTATACGAGCGGTTATCTGGCAACAGGAAGGTCGCTGGTTCGATCCCCGGGCTCCTCCCCTCCTAGCTAAGTGTCGAGGTGTTCCTTGAGCAAGACACCACCTAACCCTAACTGCTCCTGACGTGTTGGTTGTTACCTTGCGTGGTTGACACACCGCCGTCGGTGAACCTGAGGCAATACTGTGAAGCGCTTTGGGTAAAATCGCTGCATAAACGCAATCCATTTACCGTTTACAATAGTTCCGAATTCAAATTCGCCGGGAATACAAGCACATAGCAGGTGCCACTCCTCCGGCCCCCCTCCAAGCGCCACCGCTCTTGCATACTTGCCGCGTGCCGCCAAAGGTCAAAGTGCACGGACCGTCGTAACGCGTGGATTCACAAGCATGTTCTCAAGTTAAGCCGCATGCGAGACACACCCTGTTGCAGTGGAAGATATGAGTCATGTGCATCACCAGGACGAGAACATGCGCACACACTCGCACACACACACTCGCACACACACACACACGGACACACACACGGACACACACACACGGACACACACACGGACACACACACACACACACACACGGACACACACACACACACACACACACACACACACACACACACACGGACACACACACGGACACGGACACACACACACACACACACGGACACACACACAGCCAATGCACACACGGACACACACAGACACGGACACACACACACACACACACGGACACGGACACAGACACAGACACACACACACACACGGACACACACACACATACACACACACGGACACGGACACACACATACACACACACACACGGACACACACACAGTTGTTTCCAGTTGTTTTTCCATGTGTTTTCTTTTTCTCCTTCAATCGCCTTTCTCAATGTCCCAATGTCCGTCTCAATGTTGGATGGTTTGCTAGAAGCTCTCAACGAGAACTGTCAGCGGTGCTTGTCGGAGCTCAGCGATGGGGATCTTCGGAGGTTCGCTCAGTCGCGGAGTGCTCGCCGCTTGCTTATGAAGGCCGGGCTATTTTTGGCCGGGCGTTTATAAAGCACAGAGCAGAGAGAGTGTCACGTCTCTCCCTGCTGACTCAGGGGCTGGAGCGGGTTATTCACCCGGGTGTGGTTGATTGTACTCTCAGCAGACCCTCCGCCCCAAATTAGGGTAAAAAAGGCAGTCCGAGGCCTTCGCTCGCGCCCAGGGAATTCAGCGTGGACCGTACAAAAAAAAACCCCCATCGGCTCAGCCTCGCGGTGACTCACGGCGGGCCCAAAGACGCTGGGAGATCGTGATCGAGGGACTCCGGTCCGCATTCTCCCGTCTTGCCAAACGGCGAAGCCCTCCTCGTTTTTTTTTTTTTTTTGTCCAACATGTGGCCAGATGCTGGACACAGTTCCTGCACAGAGGGGACAATGACGAGATGTTGAAAACGATGTGTTCCCGTTCTTTTTCTGTCTCCCTTTCACACGCACTCTTTCGACCTCGCCCTTATTCTGTTCCCCGAACTTTGACCCCTTGGTTCGCGCTCCATGTTGGAGAATGTGTGTGCCTCTCTCTCTCTATCTCTCTCTCTCTCTCTCTCTCTCTGTCTGCCTCTCTCTGTCTCTCTCACTCTCTCTCTCTCTCTGAAGTTGTTTTTACAACCATGCTGTCTGTGTCGCGTCCACACAATGAGGTGTCTGTCACTGTCAACGGCAGAGCCAGGGCTCCGCACAGCTGGGCCCTCGGATGAAACACGGGTCACTTGGGCAACCCGCGGGGGGAGAGGAGAGGGGGGAGAGGGGGGAGAGGGGGGAGAGAGGGGAGGGCGTTGCATGCTCCGGCACCATATTGACTCTCCGGCGGTTGCCATGCCATGACCCCCTCCCCAGCAAACCCCCTCTCCAAGCCTTTTACAGGAGTCTGTAGCGTACATTGTTCTGTGTCTCCCTCCGAGAGCAAAGAAGCTGAAAGGCTACAGCTACTCCTTTTCTTGCTGCTCCTCTGCAGGCCAAGTCCTTCATGCAAATACCACACATCTGGGGACATTCATCGTTTCTTGACCAGTGACCACCAGTGATTTTTGTATGTGGGACGTTCAGCCTTCCCAGTATAATAGTAGGGGAGACTGTCGTAGGATTGTCTCTCAGTGTGATGGATCAGGGCTAATAGTTGTGGTGGCGGTATGTTGTGTCTCTCTCCACCCCAAACACGCTGTTGACCACTGATACTGGCCACCGCCGCCGCCGCCGCCGCCGCCGCTGCCAAACCTCCAATTCCACATCTCGGAACACAACCCAGCTCAAGACAGACAGACGCACCAAACCTTTCCGACATGTCGAGATCAGCAGTCACTGTTCCCGGGAGTTTCTCTTTTCTCTGTCAGCGTGGGGAAATAAAGTCCATTCACAATGGGGCGGCAGTAGCTCAGGAGGTATACGAGCGGTTATCTGGCAACAGGAAGGTCGCTGGTTCGATCCCCGGGCTCCTCCCCCTCCTAGCTAAGTGTCGAGGTGTCCCTGAGCAAGACACCACCTAACCCTACCTGCTCCTGACGTGTTGGTTGTTACCTTGCATGGTTGGCACCGCCGTCGGTGTATGAATGGGTGAACGTGAGGCAATACTGTGAAGCGCTTTGGGTAAAATCGCTGCATAAACGCAATCCATTTCCCGTTTACAATAGTTCCGAATTCAAATTCGCCGGGAATACAAGCACATAGCAGGTGCCACTCCTCCGGCCCCCTCCAAGCGCCACCGCTCTCGCATACTTGCCGCGTGCTGCCAAAGGTCAAAGTGCACGGACCGTCGTAACGCGTGGATTCACAAGCATGTTCTCAAGTTAAGCCGCATGCGAGACACACCCTGTTGCTGGGACCAGTTAGCGATGAGTAATTATCCCCGGGACATACCGTCTTCTTTTATTATATAACATATATTCCATACGAGTTTTGATGACATTATCTACTCTGTGAAATTGATCATTGATCATTGATTAAAGGCGGTTTATACTTAAGCGTTGTGAGACTAGTTGGGAATTTCATTTTTTTTTGGGGCCCTGAAATGTTCCACTTCCAGTTCCAGTTTGGTAGATTTGCATTGTGATTCACGCCTCTCTGTGAATCGTCACCCATAATGGATCGAGGTTAACGGGCGACGGCATCCTGTGTCAGGGTGTTGAAGTGACACACGCTTTTGTGTCACGTATTTTAACTTGGAGGACGAACCGGATAATTATATGCCACAAAGAAGGGGCGGGCAAGATCAGAACCTTTTTGTACAAAGGCCTTCACAACCAAAGCCCGCCCTCCAAAATGCCAGTGTCGTCTGGTCTGGGTCGACAACAAGCTCTCAAATTGTTCCCCTTCACCCAAAATCTGGTCCGGGGGCAGAATGGCGCTATTCTTCCCCGAGGGACCGCGTCCAGAAAAGACCCCGGAGATAAAGTCAGGCCGCTTCTCAGGCATTCTAAGACTCTCCTATTAGGTGGGCGTCTTTGGAATTCTTTGTTCCGCTCCGAGACAGATTTCTGACTCTCCCTTTTTTTTATGTTTGTTGGCCCAACAACGCGCACCGTAGGTTGACTTTTTAGCCGAATTGCCGCGTGGGGACGTCGTCCAAAAAGGTCAAGACATTCATAGGAGGAGGCCCGAGGATATAAGCGGGGTGGATGTACCATAACGTATATGGGCCGATATGGGCACGCCGTTTCTATATACAGTATACGGGCGTCCTGCGGGAGACGAGGCGAACCTGTAATAAAGTCCCGCCCCCCCCCAGACCCCGGACCCATCGTCAGGAAGATTTGACGGAAGAGGAAGACGTTCCCGCTCGTGGGGGAATGTCTCCTGTCAGACTGCGGTTACGATACTGTTTACAGTGGGGGGGCCATGTGTACCGGCGTGCATGTCAGGTGTGTGCGCCACGTGAGCCGCGCTCGTCCCGCCGCGAATTAGCCCTCCGCCCCGCCGGCATTAGGCACCGTACTGTAACGCCAGCGCCTCGTGTGCCGTGCGCCCGACAGGACGGACGGGGAATCGTAGCAGCTGAGAATGCCATCCGCGTCGACCTCGCTGGGAGGAGCCGAGGTCACCGCCATTAAGCCGTGAGGTCAGAAGACGGCCCCCCCGGCTCCGTTACGACCCCGCGCACCCCGAGAGATGCAATCCTCCCGTCATTGAGACCAGATATGGCGCACGCGGCTGTTCCACGTAGTAAGCTGTAATGGAACTGTGGTGCGGCGTGCATCCGTGAGCTATGTGTCACAGCGCCCCGCTTATCGGGAACAATATGTCACGTTCGCCGCAATCCGTGTTGTTGATAATCACCCAAATTCCCATGTCAGAAGATTGTATACCGGCTACACTTTCCAGAGATCCTGGGGTAGGAATCTCCGAAATGCAAACAGATTTAACGTACTGGCGACGGCTGCAGCGATAACTCTCCGCTATTTGAGTCTCCTCTCGGCCTCTCAGCCTCTCGGCCTCCACAAGTCGACTGCGGTCCGCTGTTCTTCTACATTTATCGTCTGTCGTTTGTAACAGAAGCTGTTTCGGTTGAAAGTCCATTTGTTTACCACGGCAAGTGTTACTCTCTCTTTCCCTCTCTCTCTCTCTCTCTCTCTCTCTCTCTCTCTCTCTCTCTCTCTCTCTCTCTCTCTCTCTCTCCTTTTTCCATGAGGTATTTAAGGTCGACCACCCAGGGCCTGCGACCGCACTCCCTCAGCCAGAGTAGAGGAACCCATAGAGACCTTCTCCTTCAGTTTTCCCGCCTTGTCTCTCTCTCTCTCTCTCTCTCTCTCTCTCTCTCTCTCTCTCTCTCTCTCTCTCTCTCTCCCACTCTCTCTCTCTCTCTCTCTCTCTCCCCCCCTCCTCTAGTTCTCCAGCACATGGGTCCTCCTCCTCCTCCTCCTCCTCATCATCATAATCATCATCATCAGCATCACGTGCTTGAAAGACATACCCCCACCCCACCACCACCACCACCGCCACCAACCACCCCCGCCACCGCCCCACCGCCACACCCACCGTGCTCAAGATAGCAGGGAACAGCTACATTCCATACTGGGTTTCCTTCTGCTCACGTTGGAAATACTGTAAATACACACACACACACACACACACACACACACACACACACACACACACACACACACACACACACACACACACACACACACACACAGGCCATTTGGTGGTCGCTTTCATCCAGTGCATTCATTCCATCACATTGGGTGGCCTCGAAGTGGGGAATCGAACCCCCACTAGCACCACCACCACCACCACCCTACTGCTAATGCCCACCCCCCCCCAGGCCTCCACCACCCCCACGCCCTCACCACCACCCCCCACCACCACCACCCCCACCACCACCACCAACCACCCCCCCCACGATAAGACAGCTGCAGAGCGGACCACCGACCCGAACGCTGCTGGCCCCCCGTGCGATGACGGACGAGGGGCCGTCCAAGATGCAAAGATGCGTCTCGTTTATCAGTTCTTCTCTCGTTTGGCTCTCAGGACAAACTCAACAGGAGCACGGAGGTCGCGCAAACGTTCATCCTTCACTGTAAACCGTTGGTGCTCGTCGATCCCGGCCAACAAGTTCTCACTGTAATCCACAGCTCCATAGCTATTCAGGGTCTCGGCTAGCTGCTGTGCCAAAAAAGACGTCGGCGACGCATTTCTTTTTCCAGTCTTTCTGTCGCTCTGTCTCTCTCCATACTGTTCACACACACAGCTTAGTGTCTCAGGGTGTGGTTAGCTGCGCTGCTCGAGGCTTATGTATGTCTGTCTGTCTGATGTACAGAACACGGAGCGTATCTATCTATGGCTTGACGACATCTTGCACGGTCCGAATAACGCGCTAATCTCTCAGTGTTTTACCGCGCGATGGCATCTCGATTAGAGTAGATTCCCATAGCAGGGGAGAGGTAGTGGTCCATTCACATTTACATTTACATTTACATTTGGGGCATTTGTCAGTAAGTCGCTTTTATCCAAAGTGACTTACAAAGAGTACATTTGTTGAAATGAGAATAGAGCAGGTTCTTATGGTCCACGTCGTTGCTGTCGCGCTTGTTGCTCCTGGAAGGCCGAACGTGATTGAAGAGAATTCAAATATTTCAACGAGCGATGCCAAGTCCACGACAGCGTGTTGCTCTGGGAATATCCATTACTTTCAAGAAGAACATCCCCGATTGGTCGGATTTCCAAGAGCAGAATATGCTGCGCGTCAGAGCCCCCGGCGGAATTCATATCGTCGCGATCGCAAAACACACACACACACACACACACACACAGAAGACAGACACACACACACACACACAGACAGACACACACATGCGACAAGCTCACGACACAGTTTTTTGACAGCTCAGCAGTTCTGGCGTGAGGCGGGTTCTGTGTCCAGAGCAGCAGAACAGAACACAATCAGAGGAGCGGTGAGACAGGGAGCGGTGAATCAGGTTGTCCCCGCTTGTCCTTAGAAGGCCAACGGACACACACACACACAACACACACAGACCCCGTCGGCTGGGTGATTTAGGGGTACGATGCTGTACCGCTGTTTATGATGTGTGCACTTTATGGCTCACGTGCACGGCACAGCACACACACACACACACACACACATACACTCATGCAGACTAGACACATGCACACACACACACACACACACACACACGCATGCAGACTAGACACATGCACACACACACACACACACACACACACACACAGTTGCAGATACACACACACTTGAACATGCACACACACCCGCACACAATCTCAGACACACACATACACACACACACACACAAGCTTGCACACACACACACACACACACACAACTAGACACACACACACACACACACACACACAACGCACACACACACACACACACAACTAGACACACAACACACACACACACACACACACACACACAAGCACATACACACACACACACACACACACACACACACACACACACACACACACACACACGCACACACACACACACACACAAACACACACACGCACGCATATTTCCACACAAACACACACAATGACTTTAATGACTTTAATTGGTGCGTGGACGTTGTGGGGGCCTGGCCTGAAACAGACTCTCTCTCAGTGTGGACCGGACTGGACCCGGCCAGGACCCAGAGGCCGTCCCCGCCCCCTCCTTTCACTCTGGTCCTGGCCGGTCAAGTCG
>PIJE02000878.1:49120-51620 GCA_002895965.2 Coryphaenoides rupestris
ACACACCACCAAAAGAGAGAGATATTTATTTGCACGGGTGACCGTACGTAAAAAGCACCGCTTTGCCTCCACTCAACTTCATCCCTAAACTCTCTAATGGCTAAACCACACTCCCTCCACCTCCATCTACCACCACCACACCACCTACCACCACGCCACCACCACACCACCACTCCCATTTCGGCTCTGTCCTCTTCCCTCCCCCGGGGTGTGTGTGTGTGTGTGTGTGTGTGTGTGTGTGTGTGTGTGTGTGTGTGTGGGGGTGGGGGGGGTGGGGCATGGAGATGACTATGCCCAGCTTACTAACAAGAGGGTGGGGATGGAGGAGAGGGGTGGGGGTGGGGGAGAGGGGTGGGGGTGGGGGAGCAGTTACATCATCGTACGTGACTCTTCAAAAAGAGACTGCAGAGTCACTGTCATGGAGACAGTCTCACACACACACACACACACACACCACACCACACACACACACACACACAGAGACAAGTACAACACGACAGATGCATGCATCTAAGACACAGCTCGTATGTCTCACACGATGCAGGATGAGGATAGAAAACCAATTGCCACACCACATGCAGCGACAGCACACATGCACACACACAACATGCAGCACACACATGGCACCACATGCCACATCGCTGCACACACACATGCACACACACGATGCAACACACAAGCACATGCTGCACACACACACTGACATGCACACACAATGCACCCCAATGCACCACTACACACATGCACACATGCACGCGCACACAGACGAGGACAGAGCACTTGCCTGTCATACAATCAGCTCACTTACACTGACACATGCAAGCACACAACAGGAAACATCAGCCACACGACAGACACATTCGACACATCAGTCCAACACACACACAAACGCTCGACACAAGCATCATGGAGGTGGGAATACGGTATTGGCAATCTATTTGCACAGTGTCGGGAGCGAATGTCAGGGCAAAGTGACCAATTTCAGAACGAAGCCGACAGAGACATGACGGCTGGACCTTCTGCCTGTGAAAGAGGGGGCGGGCGACGGACGCCGGCTATGTCCCCCGCCCCCTCCTTTTGTATAGAGTTGAGTGGTGGTAGGTGGTGAGAGGTGGAGGTGGTGGTGGTGGTGAGTGGTGGTAGAGGCGAAGGTGGGAGTGGTGGTGGTGGTGGTGGTGGTGGTGGCGGTGGTAGAGGTGGTGGTGGTGGTAGTAGTGGTGGAGGTGGAGGTGGTGGTGTTTGCCATTAGAGAGTTTAGGGGATGAGAGTTGAGTGGAGGCAAAGGCGGTGCTTTTTACGACGGTCACCCGTGGCAAATAATCGGGTTTTATTGTTGCCACGTTTTATGAGGACACAACCTTTGTGAGGGCGTGTCTGATACCGGCGCGCAAGGACCATCTCCAGGGAGGACTGGAGGGCTTGAATGTTTGTGTACAGAGGAAGAAACAAAATGGAGTCGATAATAACAACAACAACAACAACAACAACAACAACAACAACAACAATAATAATATAATACACTCTATTTGCGTAGATGCATTCAGAACCAAGGAGCTACAAGGTGCTTCACAAAATACAATCACACAAACACAATGTGGATGCAAAGACTACAAACATAAAGGAAAATAAAATCATCATACACTTAAAATCCAATCAATACACAGAAAATGCAAATAAATAGAGAGAACATGAGACTTGACATTGATGGAAGTATGAGGAAAAAAAACTGTTTAAACTGGGCCCTGACCTAGCTGATGTGATACTGAGGCGGGTCGTTCCACGGCCTTCGGCGCTAAAACAGTAAAAGCAAGATCCCCCTTATTGTCGGAAACTTGGACCGGTCCACTTTCAGCTGGAACGTCTGGGACTTCTGGGGGAGATCGCGGGGTAAGTAGGAGTTTAGTAGGGTCGCTAATAACACCAAGGGGGGAAATGGACGACGGCTCAGGTCAGCAGCAAATATAATGTTCCCCAGAGTGCTTGAGTTTTCATTTGACATCATTGGCGTTGAGTCCTCCTTTACTGTATGTGCTGTGTGGGGGGGGGGTGAGAGTGACAGTGTATCTCATCATACGTCGTCGTCTGTCGATATCTTGTCGATATTCCCTCAAGACAACACCGATGTCTTGCCAGAGGTCTGAGACACAGTCAGAGACAAAGTCAGGGTGCTGGATAACGGGGACACACAACCATGCGCACACACACACACACACACACACACACACACACACACACACACACACACACAATAAACAAACACACACGTGCACTCAGGCCAGACGGATAGAGATAGTGGGTGATGAGTGTGTGAGTTTGTAAGCGAGTGCATTGCATGAGTGAGTGAGGGACTGGGAGAGCAGAGACTGGGAGAGCAGAGACTGGGAGAGCGGAGAGGATGAATTCAGCCCCGAATACTGAGATTGAATTACACCCGTCTGCCTGTCTGTCTTTCCGCCTGTCTGCCTGTCTGCCTGTCTGTCTGTCTGTCTGTCTGTCTGTC
>PIJE02000878.1:56620-166620 GCA_002895965.2 Coryphaenoides rupestris
TCTTTCCTGAAGAGTTCTTGGGGTGCTGCTAAGAACGGCGTAGGTCGTTCCACTATCGAGGAACCACATGTTGAAAAGAGTCTTGGTTAAGGAAGGGATTAGTGTACTGCAAAAGGGGGTCGTGGTCGGGGCTTATACCGTCGGACCTAATGGGTAATGCAGTGTTAATGTGACAGACTAATAGGAAGGGAAGGCAAAGTTAGAGGTGTCATGGAACATGTCTCAACGATAGATCCCAGTGAGAAAATATGCTCAGTTAGAACAGGTAGGGACCAAGAACGGATCCTTGTGGAGCGCCAATGGACAGTCCCACTTGTTGTGATGTCACTAGAGGGTAGATTTTGATATGGCTTGTAGCCCAACTTGTATCGTACAAAATAGGGGCCCTTTAACTGACAAATAATGATCAGTAACATTTTATCAAAGGTAACACCCTGAACTCGAGAGTGTCAGACAGTCAGGAGGGAACAAGATGGGAAAGTAGAATTTCAGAGGAAGTTGTCGATTTTTTTTTATTGCAGATCAGATCACGGGACAGATCACAGATTTGGCAGACCTGTCGTATTGTTATGTCAGAGGACGTAGACGATGTTGTTCATTTTCACACCCCGATAAATACATTTATACACGCTTGCTTGTGATTTTTGGCCAAGGACAATTCAGCGGTTCCTTCACATTGTTGGGGACATATCCCACAGTGTCCCTCCAACAAAAAAAAAAGAAAAATCTCTTCAGCTCACCAGAGCATTACCGAGATTGCTTTCAGATGTATTCCCTTTTTAAATAGCAGGATATCTCTGGCGCCCGTGTAAATAAACGCTTCACCTAAAGTAGAGGTATGCGGTTGCCCTGTGTGTGGTCCGGCCGAACATTCCTCTGCCAGTCGCACGCAGAATCCGCACCCATCATCCTCGCATAGGACGACTGAAGGAGAACGTTGCATTTCTTCCCTTTACATCCCTTTATCATTCTTTTGGTGGTTTCGCTCGCTTGTTTCATGCTTTAACAACGCGGCCACAATATTATTCTGCTGGAGTGCTGAAGGTTACGATACTAGCCGTCCCGCAGTGTATCACCGTTCAACAAGCATAAACGCTAAATGGGCGTTCGTAAACCTGTTTACAATAAACCCACTGAAGGAACTTTCGGTGACTAAAGGCCTTCGAGGTCACCTGTGGACGGTGCCGGTGTTGGTGTTGGTGAAAGGTAGAGAGCGTATTCAAAACCGTATTCAAAGTAGTACCCGTCACATTTTTTATATTTTACTATACACTCCAGCCTTCCAGAAGGCAGCTGCTCCGTCAGAGTACGCAACATGTTTATCTGTTGTTCATGTGAAAAGATTACGACTATAACTTTATGGATTACAAGGACTGTGACAAGGATGCTAACTTGTTTGTTGTTAGTTCCCAAACAATGCCAAGCAACTCAGCACGAGCTACTCACTGCCAGAAATTCCTTTTAAATCGCTATCCTTGTTGCTGTCCATGTCCACCGATAATTTTGTCTTTTAGTTCGCTAGACGTGACCTGAGAGGGAGTCTCACATCGTTTAAAGTTCACGAAGCCCTCCGACGACTTCAGAATAATTGAGCCGCTGCCCAGACATCTCACACAATCGGACGGATGATATTCCGGAGCAGAGCGCGACCCTTCGCCGCCCCTTTGCATGCGCGAGATTCCATGTGTGGAGAAATCCCGGCAGCGTCTAAAGAAGTGTGCGGTGGAATTTGGAGGGAGGACAGATGCATATTATTAACTCATGAGACGGAGGAATTTCAATGTGTGTGCGTCTTAATGCATCACAGCACGCTGGCCCGGAGCCCCGATGAAGGAACCGCGCGGGCTGAGACTCCGAGGCCTCTTTCGGATAGCAACGCTTCCATTTTTTTTCAGCACACATGAAAGATCTCATTGAGGGTCCACAGGTTTTGCTGGTTCTCGGCTTCACACGAGAACCCAAGAGCGTCTCGAGGAACGCTCTCCGAAGATGAGTCATGGGAGGTTATTTAAATTCGACGCCGAGCGCAGGTCTCACGACCCCACTTAATAAACAAACTAGGAACATTCCACGTTGGGTGCAACCGGGGAGGATGGAGGATGGAGGTGGGTGTGTGTGTGTGTGTGGGTGTGTGTGTGTGGGTGTGTGTGTGCGGGGTGGGGGTGACTCGATGATGTCATCGGTGGGTTGGGGAGTATCCCTCCGCCGCGTTAGGACTGCATGTATTCCAATCCTATGAGTGTGAGTGCGACTTAGAGTTGACGTGACGCATACACACACATGCAGACACACACGCACACACACGCGCACACACACACACACACACACACACACACAGTCAAGGCAAGGGTTTCACATCTGGCGAAAAATAAACAGCGGAGAGGAAAGGGAGGTGCAGATGATATAGTGGTCAAATATGTGTCCGTCGGTTCCGTCCGATCCAACCCTCCCCACCGGCCCCGCCCACCCTTACTTTGTTTTAAGTATCCATCTCGGACCCCCCCGTCCTCGGAGGCACCTCTTTTTTTTCACTGACAAGGGGGGAGAGAGAATGTACAGGACACGCCTGTGTGTTCTGTAAACACCCCTCGATGCCGCCGACAACGCCACTTCCAGCACTTCCAACTCTCGCCGTGTGTGTGTGTGTGTGTGTGTGTGTGTGTGTGGGGTGTGTGTGTGTGTGTGTGTGTGTGTGTGTGTGTGTGTGTGTGTGTGTGTGTGTGTGTGTGTGTGTGTGTGTGTGTGTGTGTGTGTGTGTGTGTGTGTGTGTGTGTGTGTGTGTGTGTGTGTGTGTGTGTGTGTGTGTGTGTGTGTGTGTGTGTGTGTGTGTGTGTGTGTGTGTGTGTGTGTGTGTGTGTGAACCAGCTACGACGTGGTCCTGCCCTGCGAGGCTTCCCCTGGGGAAGGAAGCTGACACAAGGTATGGAGGGAGGCGGGGGAGGTGGAGGAGGAGGAGGAGGTGGAGGTAGTGGAGGATGTGGAGGAGAAGGAGGAGGAGGTGGAGGTGGAGGAGGAGGTGGAGGTGGAGGAGGTGACCACACTGTGACGGCGGAGGAGGAGGAGGAGCTGGAGGAGGTGACCTTACTGTGATGGCGGCGCTGACCTTCCATTGACGGCCAACAGGAAACCGCTAACAGGAAGTAGAAAGTGAACCGTGCGTCTGCCTTGCCGGGGTGGGGGGGGGTGGGGGGGTTACGGCGGTGGACAGGATGTGAGGTGTCAGGCTGTCACGGCGGAGGAAGAGTGTCCGCAGTTCTCCGTAACCCTTGACCTTCCTCGAGGATAACAGGCGTCGCTGACACTCACAGAAGTGTGTTCGTATCCTCGAGGTTGAGCCTAAAATAACCGCGTCTATTGCAGATGAGATACCGTTCATACATGGAACTCAAGACCACATGAGAGTTGGGATGTTTTGTTAGCATGGTAGCGATTACGGTCATTAAAGAGAGACTCCGTAAGTGCCTACGTTTGAACTTCCTGTTATTTCCCTGAGAAGCTAATTTCAAAATGTCTAAAAATGTCTTTTTAGAGCCAGAGTCAGTCTCCACATCAACCGTACGTACACCGCATTCACTTCAAGTGTCGTCGTCGAACCGAAACATCCACAAACATTCACCGTCTCAACACACCCGGGACCCGTACTGTGTACTCTACCTAGTATGCAGTACACGGTGCATAGTACACTGGAGTACTTGTCGAACACCATCAGTAGACCTCCTGCTGCTAAACTACAGTATGTGTCCATCTCACGCTTACTCTCACCTTTAAAATAAAACAGAGGAAACTATTGATCGGGTCTTTCTCGCTGCGAATTCAGTGTATCGTCACGTAATCGTTCATCGAAACCATTAGTGCGGGCGTTCCCTTCACGTCAGTCGCGAATTATTAGTGGGTTTGGATTTCCTGGACACCAAGAGGAACCTGCCAGCGGCAAAAACGCTTTTGAGAAGTCAAACCGGCGACCCGAGGCACACGTGGGGCCGAGTCGATTCCGTCTCCACGGCAGACGCCCTGATTTTTTTTGGAATACACAACTTGATTTTACACTGGAATTTTACTCACTCGCTGTGTAATTTCCTGACAGGAAATGGCAAGAATGTCCGTTCGGTGCCAATGGATGTGAAATAAAGGGTTGGAGCTGGAGAGGAACAAAGCCCGTCACACGTGGGAATGCCGAGTTTCAACAGCCTCGACTCAAAATACTGCTCCGTAGCTTTATTGTTTATTGTAGGAAGTGGACTCGTCGCGTCGCGTAAATAGCATCACGATATCCTTTTAAAACGGCCCCGGGTTGCAGTTTAGTGCGGTTGGGACCCGGATGGCACTCGTCTCTCCTGAGTGCTTTTGGAATTTGTTTGTCTCAACTACAAAAGAGCAACGTCGGTTCATTCGATTACGATCTCGGTACCGCCGCCTCCGGAACAATCCAGTTGTCCGCCGTTTTTTTTTTTTTAACGGAAGATACGATGATTCAGGGCCTGCGGGGCGCTCGGTCTGTTCTACAGCCTAGAGGTGCCTGACGAAAAAAAAAAAAAAAAGGCTTCACAAAAAATATGGGGCCTTTTTTTTCCCGTTGTTTTTTACTCCGATAACGCGCGGCGGTTTCATGCGCGATCTGCTGCCGTCTGCTGGTCGACCCCCCCGATGGCTGCGAAAATTACATCATAAAAAGGCGCGAGAGATCTTGTCTTGGAGTGGGAGACTGGGGGGGAACATTGCCAAACATAAATCAGCAGCGATAATCCCACACAGAGAAGACACACAACGTTCAGGATAGCGCAATGTACAATCACACTCTCGATGCGTCCTCCTTGTATTGATTAATGTTCGCATGACACCGTCTTCATTGTGGGAGAGCCGGGTGAGCGATGGATTAGAAATGGCGGTGGATGTGTCAGCAGCTATTTGCTTATAATCAAATCTCTTAGAGGAATGCAAACTGTCTGCAACTCTTTCAGAAACATAGAACAGCACTCCGACGATGCCTCTGACTGAGGGCCCCCGTCGTTTTTTCCATGCTAATATTTTTCTAAAGATCATTTTTTGAGTCCATTCCCTTCCTTCCACATAAAGCTGCTTGCTCGGCTGAAAGGTTGCCCAGTAAAAGCACCTGCAGGGACCGTTCGTGAATGGGGCTCGGAGCCTCCGTTTTGAAACCCGGGTTTCAGGCCCCGCCTGCGTTGACAGAGGTTGTAAATATCAGCCGCTATTACGGGGGCCTCAAGCTCATATAATATGCCGGATCCTGGGGAATAAAACATAAGAGGATGGGTTGGGTTTTTCCTTTCTATAGAATTTCTCTCTCTGGTAGCTCCAGTCGTAGTTTGGAAGACTCTTACGGTATACGCTCAATCACAATCCTGACTAAACACACACACACACATACAGAGGCTCTTGCACGTTTTCAGTCTCTCACACACACACACACACACATATATATAACATACTCCACACACACACCCTTTCACACACATACACACACACACACACACACAGTAGACATACACACACAAACACACATACACACACACACACACACTCCTGCACACCCTTTCTCTATCTCTCTCTCTCTCTCTTTCTCTCTTTCTCTCTCTCTCTTACTCTCTCTCCCTCTCTCTCTCTCATACACACACCCATGCACACACACACATACACACACTGACTCTCTCACTCTCTCTCTCTCTCTCTCACACACACATACACTCTCTCTCTCTCTCTCTCTCTCTCTCTCTCTCTCACACACACACACACACACACACACACACACACACACATATACGCTCTTGCTTGAGAAAATAATGCTTTGTTTGACCCGACTCTCTCATTAGAGCAGAGTGTGCGTGTGGACTAGCTGAGCTCCACCAAGCTAAACATTGAGCTGTTTGAGGTGCACGTGGTCGGGGGGGGGATGCTCAGAGTCCCTCGCCTTCTCTCTCCACACACACACACACACACACACAGCAGTCTGGCCTTCATCCTCGAACACGTGACGCCTGCACGAAGTTATATCATCGGTGCTGGACGTGGGCCGGAGAAAGATTTATTTTTCCTTTTCTAAACATGAGGTTGGAATGTAAATCCTAACAACCCCCGAGAAAAGTAGCCTATAAAGTGGGCCATCGGGTCTGATATTTATTCATTCAGTTTCGCCTCTTTCTTCCAAACGGCGTAAGTATCATTAACTTTTAAACTTTGCAAAAGAGCATCCGCGTGCCAAGGGGAAACGGAATTACCGAACGAATTGAATGGCAGCTAATAAAAAAAATGTCATGAATGCAGCCTTGAAGTCATCAGCAAGCATAATATTTTATATTGAGGATAATTCAATTCGTTTCTGACCCCTGACCTCTTGGAGCGGCGCTTTCTGCAGACTCAGTAAAAACTTTGCGAGTAACTCTGAAGCTTGTAAAACTTTTATGCACTGCAGGCTTACAGCTTTTTTTCATGGCTGCAAATGGAACATCATCAGCCTCAGCTGGGACCTACAGGCTTATTATTTCAACAATGTGCCAGAAACAAATGTAAGAGGAGGCTGAGGACACCTGCTGGACAGGGAAGGTATCACGCTTGTAGCATGCGTTGTTCCAGACGCGTCCACACGGCGGCGCCAAAACCGAAGCAATCTAGAAGCAACCAATATAGAAACCAATCAACACGTTCTAATATCCAATTAACAATTAAGAATTAAAAAAGGAAAGGTGAAGTTGCTGCTGCAGGATGATGATGATGATGGTGATGATGGTGATGATGCTAATGCTGATGATGATGGTGGTGATGATGATGGTGATGATGGACGTACCCCCATGGATTGAGATGGAAGCAGGCGGGTCCTCCTTCTGGACACACCCCCACCCCTCTCCCTAGTTGGCGCCCCAGTGCGTGTCTTCTTGCACCATGGATGGATTGCATGATGCAAACAACAACAACAAACACATGGAGACAAGTGTATTCTCGTATAATAATAATAATAATAATAATAATGATGCTAATAACAAGTCAACACTGCAGGTGGGAGCGCCCTGGAGTGTGGAGACGGCGGTGCTCTGGGTGCCCTTCAGCCTGATGTTCGTGGTGGGCACGGCGGGGAACCTCCTGCTGCTGGCCGTGCTGTGCCGCAGGAGGACCAGGAGGACCAGGGGGAACAGGACCAGTGATGCTCCAGTGATGTATTGCTGCGATCTATATAGCATCTACCTGAATATTTCTATTTCTATCCTAAAAATATTCAAATGTATAGAGTATTTTTTATCCTAAAAACATGACTCAAGGTTCTTGTCAGTCCCAAATGGCGGCGACATACATGTAGTCTTACGTAATACGTAACCTTTTGCATGTTATATAACAAAATAAATATATTTCATAATGCATCTAATGACACCGGATGATTGAAAAGTTAGCGAAATATGCGATCCGATACCAAAATCAAACAATCTCCTCAGGTGTTCTTAGGTGTCTCTGCCTTCATAAAATGGCAGATTTGTGGGCAGCACTTGCTCAAGGGGGTTGCCTTGGTCATTTGGCAAATGGAAGGTTGCCGGTTCGATCTCCGACTAACTGGCCGTTGCCTTGCATGGTCGTGTTTGAATGCGCGAAGGAGAGATACTAACTGCAAAGTACTTTAAGATTAGAAAATCGCCGTACAAATGCAGTCCATTTATTACGGATGTGCTTGTGTTTGTCTGCAGCGGTACTGACACCATCCAACAAAAAAAGTACAATCAGGAAAAGTGACACAGGTTCCCTTTATTCATCTGATTCGGAACAAGTTAATTACATATAAATACATCATTTTCATATATTTGTACAAAAAAACCCAGACATTCATAAGGACACAGAGAGCTTGATGGCATTAGGGTGGGGGGGGGGGGGGCGGGGGGGGGGGGGGGGCGGGGGGGGGGGGGGGGGGGACTTGGTTGTAGGTTCATTTCTTGTTAGAGGAGAGCTGTAATCAGGGGTTCTTATAGTGCTGGAGGAAGGGGCGGGGCAGGGCAGGGGGGGGGGGCGGGGCAGGGCAGGGGGGCGTGGTTTGTCATCCATGTGAGGATTTGTGGGCGGGGACATCTAAGCGGACGTGTCAAACAGCCTCTCGATCATTTCCTCCACCTGGTCCGGCCGGTACTTGTGGTACTTCTCGGGGTTCTTGGTGAACTGGATGTTGGCGCATCTAAGGTTGGATTGATTGATTAACATCCACAGTTTTTTTGTTTTTAATTGTATTATATGAGGGCTGGGCAATTAACAGGACATTTTGGTTCATTTCAACTGTTCAAAATATTAAATTAATAACCATAAATAGAACGAGCCCAGATTAGAACCGCAAGTCCGGCTCCTTACAGCTTTAATTTGTCTTTTTTAATTCTAATTTAAATTCGTTTTTAATGTCTTTCATATTACTGTCCTGTTTGCTTTGACATCGCCATTTCCCACCTGGGATGAATAAAGTGTGACTCATATATTTACTCTTATTGTGTACATTTGCATATATGTGCCGTGTCTTAAGAATTAAATACAATAGAGAAATCAACAGAATAAAAATAAAACAGATTTACAAATGTACAGTCAAAATATACAAATATATAGGCAAGATAAGGTATTCAGACAAAAACAATTGCATCGCTCTGTGTTTTACCGTGTGCATTAATAATAATATAGTCTTTAATCTTGGAGCCCCCCCGTGTATATACAGTATATGGAGTTAGTTGAACCTCCACCCCTCACCTGTGCAGGAAGGCCCTGTATCCCTCGGACACCACCCTCTTCTGGGCCTGGCGGATGAAGTCTCGCTGCTCCTTGTCCGGGATCGCCCAGCCCTTCTGGGTCTTACACAGGTCCTCCAGGCCGTCGTTGAAGCCCTGGGTGGAGGAGGTGGAGGTGGTGGTGGAGGTGGTGATGATGGTAGTGAGGTACACCGGATTAAGCGGCCACCAAACACTCTCACACACACACACACACACACACACACACCACACACACACACCACACACACCACACACCACACACACACACACACACACACACACACACACACACACACACACACACACACACACACACACACACACCAACCTTACCTTGAACTTGTCTTTGATCACCTGACGCTCTTTGTCTTTCAGCTGAAAGGCGGGAGCAGACGACAGCGTCACATGGTAAACTATACTAATAATACAACGACAACGACAATAAAGTCCGTTGTCCATGTTCGGTTCGTACCTTGTTGTAGGGCTGGATGACAGGCATGTTGCGGTCGTCAGGTGCTCGGTGACCCGCAGCCAGCTGGGGAGAGGACACAAGGAGAACAAGATGGCGCGATCGTGAGTGTGGGTGTGTGTTTGGTGGCTGGCTAATTGGCCTCACCTGGCCCAGTTAGAGTCTGGGGTGGGTGGGGCTACAGCCTCACCTGGCCCAGTTAGAGTCTGGGGTGGGCGGGGCTACAGCCTCACCTGGCCCAGTTAGAGTCTGGGGTGGGCGGGGCTACAGCCTCACCTGGCCCAGTTAGAGTCTGGGGTGGGTGGGGCTGCAGCCTCACCTGGCCCAGTTAGAGTCTGGGGTGGGTGGGGCTGCAGCCTCACCTGGCCCAGTTAGAGTCTGGGGTGGGTGGGGCTACAGCCTCACCTGGCCCAGTTAGAGTCTGGGGTGGGTGGGGCTACAGCCTCACCTGGCCCAGTTAGAGTCTGGGGTGGGTGGGGCTGCAGCCTCACCTGGCCCAGTTAGAGTCTGGGGTGGGTGGGGCTGCAGCCTCACCTGGCCCAGTTAGAGTCTGGGGTGGGTGGGGCTACAGCCTCACCTGGCCCAGTTAGAGTCTGGGGTGGGTGGGGCTGCACCTGTGGTGCATTGGCTAATCAGTGCACCACAGGTTAAGTCGACCACACACACACTCAGGGAGCGCTAGCATGCTAGCTAGGACACCTGCTCTATCACTTTACTTTACCTGCAACTTTACAATAAACAGACTTTACAACCTACTGCCTGTGTCCTTGGAGGAGCCCCGGACTAAGCCACTTTATGTGGCATTGTGGCAACAGCCCTGCTACAGAGACCCTTGCTCATACATACATACACTTCCTGTTAAGAGACGCATTTGCCACAGTAATAATAATAATACAAATAGGAATAAAAAGTCTAGTTTAATTCATGCTGATGTCGTGCATCCTAACGTTGTACCTGCGTTGGTACACTTGGATCTGCTGCTCGATCAGCTCCCTGTAGGACGTCTCCGCCTTCTTCTGGGTCACCTTCACCAGGCCGATCAGGTCCGATCTGAGAGGAGGTCACGGGTCACAGGTCACAGGTCGCACAGACAGAGATGACAGACAGCTTTCCAAAAGGGGCCATAATAAGGGGCCCCAGCATAATGTAGACAAGTTAAATGTTATTGATTATTATCATTACATTAAACAATACTTTCTATATTAAGACATTGTCGTCAAGTTTGATAATATTATCATTAGCGTTCTTAGTTGTATATATTAAATGCATTCCAAAGTTGCCGAGCACGCGTTCTCTGTAACGTGTCTCTCTATCTGTGCGTCTTATGTGTGTCAGATCTCCATAGCGACGACCGATACACACACACAAACACTCACTTCTCCAGGGACTTGAGGATGTAGTTGTAGTTGTTGTGCAGGAAGATGGCGCTCAGCGCAGAGTCCTCGTAAACCTTGGACTTGCTGAGCAGATTGAGCTGCAGGTTTCCCAGGACCTTGCCTACACGACACGACACAACATTTACATTTACATTTACATTTAGGGCATTTTATCCAAAGCGACTTACAAAGAGTACATTTGTTGAAAGAGGCAATATATCACTGTGGTACATAAAGATAATAATAGAGCAGATTTCAAGCATTCATAGTTACGAGGTTAATAGAACGAGTTTCATAATTGCTAGGTTGTCTGCATAATATCTGGGATAAGAGCAGTGCCATTCTGAGTGCATTACCAACATCTAAGAAATAGAATTAGAATTAGATACGATAATTAGACTATTATTTATTTAGCGCAAGACAACACGATTGAGTTGTTGTTGTAGTTGTTGTTGTTCTAATGCTGCTACCGTGAGGTTTGGTTTGTAGCTTTTATTATCATTGTTGGATTATTATTATTCCACTTACATATATACGTGCTGAGGAGCCTTTTGCTGAAATCGGAGCCGTAGTTGCTGGCTAATGAGCTGGTCTCTGGAACAAATCGATGAACAAACACCGTTAATACCCGCAGCGAGACACTTCTTCCAAGCCAGCCCTGTTCTTAGTAAAGCTCAGTGAAGTTTGTTGCCGATGCGCAAAACAAGTGTACAAATATCTGTTCTAATTTCCCACTATTGGCCCGTGAGTGGGGGGGGGGGGGGGTGCGGCGGGGCGGGGGGGGGTTGGGGGGCGTGTCTACTAGGCTGCTCCCGCTGAGGGAACCAAGTCACGACCTTTCTTTCACCGGATGTTAATCGATTGAATTGGTTTCCATGGCAGCACCGACACAAACATTTAACGGGGCACACTGCACTTGAGCGCTTAGCATTTGTGCATCGAAGCACCAGAAACAACGACAAGACCGCTCTCAAACGAATTGATGCTATGTTTTTTTTTTTTAAAGGACGTTAACGAAGATGGCGATCGTGACCAATTAGATACACCTTGCAAATTAATCCCGGGGGGGGGGGAAAGACACATGTCAAACTAAGAATGGATATTAAAGTATAACTGTTGATCACAAAGCAAGGGGGCGAGAGGGGATCCTTCTGTGGCCGTCTGTTGCTTACCTCGGGGTTCTAAAGGTATATTGTAAGTGTCGCCCAGTACTAAGGGGGCAGAGGCAAGGCAAGAGAGAAAGACAAGAGCAGAGAGGAAGAGAGAAGAGAGAAGGGGGGGAAAAAAAAGGTGCAATAGGTTAGAAGATTATTTTTGTTAGTACAGAAGAAGAAGCCAAGTAGCCACCGGTGATCAGACAGACAGACGGTCAGACAGACAGGACAGAAAGACAGACAGGACAGACAGACAGGGTGTCACGAGAAGCGAGAACCACAGAGATGCAGGCGAACTGAGAAGGAGAATGAAGTCCTGCAGACGGCGGGCTGGGGAGCGACACACACTCTCACACACTCTCACACACTCTCTCACACACACTCTCACACACACTCTCACACACACTCTCACACACACTCTCACACACAGCAGGAGGAGATGAGGGCTGCAGCCATGAGTGGTAGCTTTGCTACGGCGTCGGTTTTGGCGGCAGGAAGATCATTTGGACGACAAGCTACCAAAAATAAAAAACGACAGCGCCGGTTGCCGAGACGACACACACACACATCAGATTGACAAAGACGATTCTTGAACGCCCAACGGAGCCTCGGTGTGTCGTGTGTCGCGGCGGTGGAGAGCCGCGTTATAAATAGGAACTTCGTGCAAGGCAAGCGGAGGAGAAGGAGGGTGATCAATGGAGCTAACATCTGACTGGTGTTGTGGCGATGGGGGACACTATGGACACATGTGGCGCTACAGACAATAATATGGACCAATCAGTTCTCAAAATCAGTTCTCTGGGATGAGTGATCCGTCTTCATGGATTCTTGCATCTCTCGACGTATAAAAAATGCACACGTGTACATAAAAAGCGATCTTATGAAAACCCTTGAGAGGCCAACATGGCCCCCGCGGTCTCGTGGAAGTCCAGCAGCTGCTGCAGGAACAGGATGGCCTATGAATGAGAGAGAGAGAGAGACATGGAGACAGAGAGAGCGGGAGAGAGGAACCAGACCCACTTCAGTCTAATTTGAGCAGGCGAGTGCTGTTCAATTAGCGGTTGCCCAGGAGGCAGCATCAGTGCTTGAGGAAGTGACACAAACAGCTAGAGAGACACGCATAAACAGAGAGAGAGAGAGAGAGAGAGAGAGAGAGATGGAGAGAGAAAGCGACAGATAGACAGACGGTGTGTCCAAGCATCCAAATGTCTTGCATATCTTAAGATTTGCCGAAAAATCTGCAAAAGAAAATGCTAATTTATGTACATTTCCATTTCACGAATTCATTCAGGTGAATATTAGGAGTAGGTTCATTAGTACACACACACACACACACACACATCACACACACACACACACACACACACACACACACACACACACACACACACACACACACACACACACACACACACACACACACACACACACACACACACACACACACACACACACACACGTGTTGGCTTACATTGCTGGTCAGCTCGTGGACTGTTCCATCCTTGGGCATGTTGTACTCCTTGTCCGGATCGTTCTATTGTGAGACATGTGGGGGGGGGGGGGGGGGAGGTGAGAAACATACATGCATTTTTTATTTTGTAATAATATATAATATATAAGGTGTCTTGCCTTGATGCTATCCGCAAACTCCTCCAGAGCTTTGGCTCCGATGGTCTCCATGGAGGTGATCAGAGTCGGCAGCTTGTTCTTGGTGCTCGCCGCCGTCCCCTGGAACCACGGCACAAATATAAACAACAAGCACAACAACAAGCACAACAACAACAAGCACAACAACTACAACATCAAGACAACGTTTCGTCCTCCGGCTCCTCGCTTTTTTGTGCGTTTTTACAATGAGTACGCTGCGTCTTTAAGTCTGTCTTAATTGTGCTTATTGTTGTTATTTGGATAACGTGGTTAATTTACTGCTATGAACGACATGTATGAAAGTGTGCTGGCTGTGTTTTAGTTGTTGTAGTACAGGCAAACATCATAATACATTTTCCCTCATCGTTATATTAACAACAAATACAGTGCCTGTGTACAGGATGAACACCTTTACTGTTGTATTTCCACAGTTTGTTGCAATGTTGGTCGACAAGGTTTTAGCTAGGGAAACTATTCATGAGGAAAGCCGCCGACCCTGATTTGGCCCGTTGAAGCTGAACGTCAGAAGCGTCACAAGAAGCGAGTCCAGTCAAAACAATTCTTCTTCTGGGGAACGCTTCTGGAAACGTGACCGCTTTCGCAGACAAAACATCCGACTAGAAGTTGGTGGCGATCAGATTAGACCTGCAGGCGGTTCCGATGGGATCTCGGGGTTTGTACCCGAAGTGTGGGACTAGGGTTGCAGGTGAGGGTGGGGGGGCGCCCCCTACCTGCAGCGTGGTGTCAAACTCGGCCTTGGAGTACTTGAGGTGCTTGAGGATGGGGAAGATGGTGAGCACGGCCGAGTAGTCGTGCCTCATGATGGCCCGCCGCGCCGCCGACACGATGTTGTCGCCCTCCAGCATCAGGTTGTCCAGCGCCTCCTGTGGCCGGGAGGGGGAACGACAAGGACACGCAACACAACGTGATTTCGACAATCGCAGGCAGCCTTGTAGTTGTTTAGTTTGACGAGTTCGACCAATTTTTGCTTTATCGGACATCCATGCATCTTTACAAATTACGTTGTGGGCCGATATATCTGATATGTATTTCATGGACATTACATTGTAAATCATGTTGTAGGCCGATGTAGAAATACAGAACATCTGAGTGGGACTTCTGGGAATGTCTGGAATATGTGATTCACACAAAACCAATTTGCACAGTGAGACAGAACAACTCTCGTCTCCTCCGGTCCAACTTAATCCCCCCCAGCCTCTCCAATTCCCACAACACTGAGTACTTGGGAGGTAGAAAATAAACCAAATAAGCCACTAGCTCATACTGTGAATGAACCCGGGCTACTAATCAGGTTAAAAAAAAAAACGAAAAAACCTTTCCTATAAAACATCCAACATATATTTTCAAAAAAGGGGAAATTACAAAAAAGGAGCTAAAATTGCCATTTTCTTGGCTGACTGTTTGGATAACAGTTGGTTCCGTAGGAGTAGAAAATATCGTAATAATTCCTGGCACCGCCATTCTGTGACTTGGCAACATTTGTGGAGCCGAGGCGAATTTCAATTCTTACCTCACACACACATTCAGCCACAATCATGATTCAAAACAGACCCAATGCACCAAGGCAACGTCAAACCCCATCAACTCAACGTTAGGGTAGCAGACTCACCTGCCAGAATTACACATCACGTGGCTTCTTTGTGGCTCGTCCAAGGACACAGGCAGGTAATGATGTTGAATAGTCCGGTTTATTGCAAAGATTGAAGACATGGGGCAGACTCTCCACCCCAGACTCAGCTGGGCACAGGTCAGGCTGTAGCCCCACCCACCCCAGAGTCTAACTGGGCCAGGTGAGGCTGCAGCCACCCCTCACTCAAATACTCATATTGTGCATCAAATGTTCATATATTATCTTTTGGAGTTCTTTGCATCTTCTTACTTTAATATTATATTTGTATCTCTTTTTTTTAAACGATGGTTTACGGTCCCTGCACTTCACGGCTTATCTCATCTTGTCATCTGTGTGTCTCTGGTCGGCCATGACACCTGAGGGCCTTCTTCATACGTGTGAGTGAGTCGTTGCCGATGTTGTCAATGTTGTTTTGGCCCGCCGGCGGCCCCACTTACCCGAGGCTGCCCCCCCGTGCTTCTCGCTGAGGGCCTCCGAGTGGTGTTTGACCCGCGGGTCGTGATCGTGACCTGATGGGTTTGGGTTGGATGGTGGGTGCGGTTAGCTTGAGATTTTTTAAAAACCCATCACCGGACAGGTGGGGTGGTCCACCGATGGACGCAACACACACCCACCCCTGATCTTAACGGCTATTTCTGCGGACCACCACCAAGAAGCACCCAGGAAGAGGGGAGGGGATGGAGGGCCCACTATGCATAGAGCAGAGCCCAGGGGGGCATGGACGGAGAGAGCACCCAGAGAGGTAGGTGTGTGTGTGTGTGTGTGTGCGTTATGTCGCTCACAACGCTGCAACAGCTTGACCCACAAAGCGACGCCGCGAACCGACGGAGCGACAGAGCGAACAGACCACCGGACAGAGCGAGAGAGAGCGAGAGAGAGACAGGGAGAGAGAGAGACCACCAAGCGGTGCGTTACCTTCCATGGGCGTGAGGCTAGAGCCCCCCTTTTTCCCATCCAGCCCGTGCTGGGAGTACTGCTTCAGAAGGTTCTGAGGCTTTGCGGATGGTCCCTAGGGTCCACCACCCACCACCACCACCACCACCACCCACCGACACACACACACGTACAACACACACACACACACAACAAGCACGCACGCAC
The DNA here is from genome assembly GCA_002895965.2 of Coryphaenoides rupestris. Taxonomy (NCBI): domain Eukaryota; kingdom Metazoa; phylum Chordata; class Actinopteri; order Gadiformes; family Macrouridae; genus Coryphaenoides; species Coryphaenoides rupestris. Next base: position 72,757 of record PIJE02000878.1, read on the forward strand.
ACCGCACGTGGTGGAGGAGGGAGAGGAGGCGCAAGAGAGTCCCCATGGCAACCAGGAGCGTCCCGAAGCAGAGGAGAAGGAGGAGAAGAAGAAGAGGAGGAGGAGGAGAAGAAGAGAAAGGTGGGAGGGAGGGAGGGAGGGAGGGAGGGGGAGGTAGAGCTAAGGAGTGAGTATTGAAAACACAAGAGACACACACGCTGTCCCTCCACCAGGCCAGAGAACAAGCCCTTCACCAGCACAGTAGAACCAGTAGCACCATTACACCATTACACCGTTACACACAGACACAGAAACGGAGCAGCTAGATCTGCCATTACATGGTGGAACGTGTAGGAGTGTGTGTGTGTGTGTGTGTGTGTGTGTGTGTGTGTGTGTGTGTGTGTGTGTGTGTGTGTACAAAAAAAACCTAGAATACCTATAATAAAACAGATGACAGAAGGCACAATAAAACAGGTTAAGTTCGGGATTGGGAGGGAGAAAAACAACAGCACACACAAAACCAGCCATTATAATTATTATTATTACATTACACATACTAATGTTTTGACAATTATTACAAACATTGTGTTACATGGTTTAGAGATGCACATATATGAGGGAGGACAATTAAAAAGAATACATATATATATATAATACAGAATGCAAGTCAAACGATGCGATGGTGTTAGTGGATTAGCGAATATATGAAACATGTATCGTACAAAGTGAGTGGGTTATGGTGGGAACAAACATTCGAATTATTATTAATATTATTATAGCAGGCAATAGTTAGCGACTTAATTTCATTCTTGCAGTCAGCAAAACCAAGCCATCAGTAATTGCGTTTTGCGAGAAACTGTCTCAAGATAGGGATTCAAGTGCAATCTGCTGTATCAACAGTGAACTCGTGCCGGTGAGTCCAATGTCGTAGGTTAGTTCGACATTAAAAAGAAGCTGTGTCTTAATGGACAACAACGACGACTTTGGCGAACAGCAAGTAGCGCAGCCAAAACCCTGCGCTTTCAAATAAGCAAATTAAATTCACGTTACAATCCTTATGCATTAACTCAAAGCCAACACCTTAAGGGAAAGTGACATTTAAATACCACAGCGGTATTTAAAACTGTGTGATATAGTAATGCCACCAAAAAGCTGTATTTACATCTGTGCCATAACGCCACCCATACACACTACTACTACAACAACAAAAGCAACAACAAGCAAGCTAAAAATGCCAAACAGCGATCCTTCTGAGCTCAACGCGCAACACTGCGCCCGCCACACCGCTAGCTAGCAAGTGGCGCACAAGACGCACACACATTTAAACCACAACGACAACAATAACAACAACAACAACGAGACCTTTACCTGGCATGTAGACTGTCGTCGCCACACAACCACCATGATTTACGAGAGGAAAGGAAAGGAGGAAAGGTTAGTGAGGTGGGGGAGGGGTGGGTCACATGGATGTCAAAGGTCAAAGGTCAGAGAGAGAGAGAGAGAGAAAGGTGAGAGTGATCCACGGATCAGATCGAGTTCTGATCCTTCGGGGGGTGGGGTTGGATCGGAGGAGGGGCGTGGCATGGCCGTGACTGATGGAGTAATGGGGTGTGGCTGGCGGGAAATCGAAAGTGAAAGTAATAATTGCGGCCGGGCCCCCTCACTGAGCGAACCGGGGGTCCTGAGTGGTGGAAGCAGTGAGGAGAGCGAAGAAGGGACCCCCACCTGTTAAGGGGGGGGGGGGGGGGGGGGACTGACCTGGTCTCTTGGGGGCCTTCTTGGTGGGCGTGTCCTTGCGCTTGGTCTGCACGGCGGGGGAGTACAAGACGCCCGAGGAGGCGCTGTTCTTGCGGAAGTGTTCCTTCAGGCCTTTGATGGAGCGGTCCAGCTGGTTGGAGCGGATCTGGAAGTAGACGTTCATGAAATCTGCAGGGAGAGAGAGAGAGAGAGAGACAGAGACAGAGAGACAGAGAGAGAGAATTAGAAATGTGATCAGAAGAAGAAAGAAGAAGAAGAAGAAGAAAAATAGACACATCCGAGACAAAATCACGCATAACACAACACAAACAATCGTGAGCAAAAATGCAGTGAACTAAAAGACGTGAGAGACTTTTGATGTGGAGTGGAAACTATTGCAGACATTGGGCGTGCAGGGATGTGTGTATGTGTCTGTCTGTCTGTCTGTCTGTATCTGTGTCCGTGTGTCCGTACCCTGGTTGCGTCCGTAGTCCACCAGCCAGCCGGAGATGCAGATGATGTCCTGGAGCACAGCCTCAGGGAGGTGCTCCAGGGTCACATCATCCTGCAGTTCCAGCTCCTCGTCCACCGTCAGCGCGTCCAGGATCAGGATGGGCGGCACCGGCTTGCTGTAGCGGGTCAGCAGGTTGCGGAACTCCGCCTCCAACAGCTCCTTGCCCTTCTCGAAGCGCGCTTTCTGCGGGACAAACGGAAGGATAATTCAATATTAACCGTTGATTCAATATTAACCGATTTACATTGGCATCATGTATACACCAAGGCAACAGCCAGCTGGGCGGGAGCAGTTGGGGTTAGGTTTGCTGCTCAGGGACACCTTGGCAAAGCTGGGGATCGAACCAGAAACCTTCTAATTGCCAGACAACCTGCTCTATCTCCTGAGCTACTGCCACCTACCGTCATGAAATTAAGATATCTACTTTGTCTCGTGATACCTAGGTTTATAGTATAAATTAATTATGATGAGAAGGTTCGATGTGAGATTTCAAATGTCTGGGAGAACTAGTTTCAGTCCAATAACATACTTAAAACTTCATGTTATATGTTATGTTAGACTGTTTAGAATTCGTATTTCGAATTCATAAGCATATCCTGAAACATATTGACATTGTGCAGATTTCCCCATAATTACAGTGATACTACATTTTTCAATAGCGCTCCCAGCCCTGGGACTACGTAAGCAACGACGCTTGTTGTCATGGGGAAATTCAGCTTCTGTGAGGTTGAGGATTTCTATGCAAATACGCAATAGTGCTACACAATAGCACGGCGGCATAGCGTTAGCCTGAGAGTACAGGATCTACTGTAGATCTGAACAGACATCAGATGCTTTGTTTTCTCAAAGCTACTTATAATGGCTTTCCTTATTAATTCTTTATTCATGAATGAGCAGATACCACCTTCATTAAGTTAACTATCCGTCTATCCTGCGCCTGCAAAGTTTTACCTTTGACAGCGAATAGTGAGATCTTGAAAACAAAAATTTTACACACATAGTGTTCCATGGGGCTAGCTGACATTGCTGTAATAAATACAGTGCAGTATTTTTTTTATAGTGGATGAATTTCAGAAAGCAAAGGATTACAACCCAAAATACTGTACCACTGTGTTGAGTTCAGGACTGTCTGGGTTGTTATCCTGGAAATATTCCACTGCCTTCTCGATCTTGGCGATACAGGCGAGATATTCATCCAGTCTGCCCGTTGGCCTGCATCAAACACATTTACATTGACATTTACAATTACAGTACATTTGTTGAAGGAGAGACAGCAATATATTGCTTTGGTACATAAAGATAATAAGAGAGCAGGTTTCAAGCATTCAAAATTGCAAGGTTAATCGAACGAGTTTCATAATTGCTAGGTTGCCTGCATAATAGCTGGGATAAGAGCAGAAGTGCCATTCTGAGTGCAGTACCAACATCTAAGAACATAACACAACATGCTAAACAATGCCAAGTACTATTATATAGCGCCAAGACTTGAAACGTGATTCCAAATACAAGTGACATTGTATTTGGAATCAAGTTTACTCAATAAACCACCAACGTAGCATAATAAAGCAGTAAAATGGCTCCTATTTTACCACCAGGTATGGTGTCATAAGCCATTTCAATGCGGTTTTTCAGAATCTCCCTCTAATGACATCACAAGTGGGAGTGTCCACCCAGCCAGATGCAGCCTATGCTCGATATTTGAGATCAGCTTATCGCTTGCGACAGTAAAATAGCGGCCCTTTAAGACGTATTGTCATTGCCACCCACCCCTCCCGTATGATCCTGTCCGTGTCCTTGGCCACGTGGTAGTAGCTGATGACGTGGTCCATGCAGGACAGGGTCTTGTCCACGTTCTCCTGCAGACGCTGCAGGTTCTCCGTCTGCTTGTGGACGGGGATGATGGAGTTCTCCAGCTGCATGAGGCGGCTCTCGAACGACGACAGGATGGAGACCTTGGGGCAAAAAAAACAATGTTGTTGTCTTGTCTTGGATTGCTTACTGTGGACAGTGTGTGTGTGGTTTTGTGGTTTTTTACCATTGGACAGTGTGTATGTGTGCGCATTTGCTGTTGGACAGTGTGTGTGTGTGTGTTTCTTCACTGTTGGACAGTGCGTGTTGTGTGTTTACTGTTGGACAGTGTGTGTGTCACCATTACCATTCCTTTAGTCAGCTGGTCACTCTTCTCCAGATTCTCCCTGATGAAGGACAGCGTCTCCTGCTCCTGCAGCAACACAACAGCACAGAGTCAACAACAGCAGTAAACAACAAATGATGAAATAATAATAATAATAATAATGACAACGACAATGATAATGGTGACGTGATAATGACACTGTCTTGTCATTACCGACCTGTCTCAGCTTCTCCTCAATCTCCCGCTTCCGGGCGGACGCGTCCTCGGTGGGGATCATGACAAACTGCGGCTTATATATCTCTCATATAATCACAGAATATTGTCAGATAATGTTCAAAACAATGAGCCCCTGGATTCCTTGTCGGTGGGGGTAATGACACGGCTCACTTCCGCATCCGTCTTGTGGGGCGGGTCCCTGTTGGTCCGCCAAAGACGCCATCTTTGTTGTGGCAAATAAACGCCATTGGGCGATAATGCAGTGGTGCGTTCCAGTTGTGCTCCTCCGTCTGCTTGTGGACGGGGATGATGGAGTTCTCCAGCTGCATGAGGCGGCTCTCGAACGACGACAGGATGGAGACCTAGGGGCAAAAAAAACAATGTTGTTGTCTTGTCTTGGATTGCTTACTGTTGGACAGTGTGTGTGTGTTGTTGTTTTTTACCATTGGACAGTGTGTATGTGTGCGCATTTGCTGTTGGACAGTGTGTGTGTGTGTTTCTTCACTGTTGGACAGTGCGTGTGTGTGTGTTTACTGTTGGACAGTGTGTGTGTGTGTGTTTTTTTATTATTTTTTTACCATTGGACAGTGTGTATGTGTGCGCATTTGCTGTTGGACAGTGTGTGTGTGTGTGTGTGTGTTTCTTCACTGTTGGACAGTACGTGTGTTTACTGTTGGACAGTGTGTGTGTGTGTGTGTGTGTGTGTTTACTGTTGGACAGTGTATGTGTGTGTGTGTGTCACCATTACCATTCCTTTAGTCAGCTGGTCACTCTTCTCCAGATTCTCCCTGATGAAGGACAGCGTCTCCTGCTCCTGCAGCAACACAACAGCACAGAGTCAACAACAGCAGTAAACAACAAATGATGAAATAATAATAATAATAATAATGACAACGACAATGATAATGGTGACGTGATAATGACACTGTCTTGTCATTACCGACCTGTCTCAGCTTCTCCTCAATCTCCCGCTTCCGGGCGGACGCGTCCTCGGTGGGGATCATGACAAACTGCGGCTTATATATCTCTCATATAATCACAGAATATTGTCAGATAATGTTCAAAACAATGAGCCCCTGGATTCCTTGTCGGTGGGGGTAATGACACGGCTCACTTCCGCATCCGTCTTGTGGGGCGGGTCCCTGTTGGTCCGCCAAAGACGCCATCTTTGTTGTGGCAAATAAACGCCATTGGGCGATAATGCAGTGGTGCGTTCCAGTTGTGCTCGGGAGGCGGAAATTCGGATTTCTACGTACAACTGGAAACCAAACGAGTTGAGTTTTACAAGAATTATCTCAACTGTGGTTTATTAGATTTGTGTTTGCGTCACTGTAAGGATTAATTGTTATTTAATCTTATTTATACTTTTGATGGACTGCTCTATCCTGTCATATATTTTGGAAAAAGGGCTGTGAAAGGCTGTCTATAATATTTATATTTATATATGTTTTGTCATGATACAATACATTATAAAATAGTACCACTAATTTGGAATAGTGAATATGCAAAATATTTTTTTGTAAGTTTTTGTACAATTTACTGGTACTACATACTAGAGGTGTAATTATTTCTCTAACCTGTAGTCTATTGATGAATAAAAACAAAATGCATGGTAACATTTGGGAGAAATTGTAGAAATGAATTTTCGCAAAGAAGGACGTCCCACACAAGTCTGTTTACGTGGTTATTTACAAACGCATTGAGCACAACATTACATCGTTACAGTCATCTCTCAGTCCCACTATACAAAGCTTCGTGTGTACAATATCACTCCCACCGTTCATTGAGGAACAGGCAATGTAAGGCGAACACTGAAAAAACTGAATGCATGGAAAAAGCCATCAAAGTAGTAGTCCCATGTCTGGTCGTCGCAATGTTGGTGTCACCGGATACTTAACTCACAACGAGTAAATGATTGGGAGAACTTCAATCACATACTTTCAAATCAACAGACCGAAGCCCCAACGCACCAGAAGTAGAAAGCAAAAGCAAAGACACAATCAGATCCCAGAGCTGTTGCATCTCAGTCCCGGGAGCTGTGGTCTCCATGACGACGGAAGTCAATCAAACAAACAAACAAACAAACAAACAAACAAACAAACAAACAAACGTAACATCATCCTTAAGTTGTCATTTCTTTCTTTTAAACACTTTTTAAATTAAAAACCACCACTTTTACACATAACGGGAAACGGAAAAAACATTTGCATTCAGTTGTACATTCAATCCCAACGTCCATCAAATCAAACACCGTATAAAGTCTATGAGAATGCTTTTAAGATGTACACAAAGATGGTCAAATCGTAGAGCTTCACATCTCGTCGTCTTTAGACACCGTCTGTAGGGGGTGGGTGGGGACACACACACACACACACACACACACACACACACACACACATTGCATTAAAAACCAGATTAAAAACAAGAACCAAGATTGATGACATTTCTTAAAATTAGCAAAGAAATTAGCAAAGACAAATCAGTCACGGCACCTGTTTGAGAAACTGCCGGCCCAAATAATTTGTCGCCATGTTCTTCAGGCTGGTCTTGCCCCCTACTTTGCATCGCACATATCCGTAGAGGTTGGCCCCTTGTAACACCACGCCCATGATAACCACCGCCTGTGGTGTGTGTGTGGGGGGGAGTGGATACAAGAGAGGTTACTTCCAAAAGCGCATCGTATAGCCACACAAGAACTTAAACGCTGAACACCTACCAGCCACTTGATCTTGAAGGAGATGAGCGTGCTGAAGAAGAATATGACCCAGAGGACGGGACACACCACCAGTCCCAGCCAGAATATACGAGACTCAGAGTCGCCTGATTGCTGCTTCGCTGTTCTCTGAAGTCAGGGGGAACAAACGTAAATGCACATTAACAAGATGGAGGATACTGGCGCACACACACAACTGGCGTAGTGAACACAGCCCACTGTGTTCAGTGAACATGAATTGTACAGCATGCAAGTAATGCCTTGTACAGGACTGGAGAGTGCTAGCCTCGCAAAGAGGTGATCCAGATATTCAAATTTGCGTTTCACAATGAATTTCAGTCCTGGCCTTGGCTGGGCAGCAACTGATTATCAAATATGGGTGCGGTTTGTTCAAAACAAAAGATTTCCCGCGTAAAGCAAAAACATCTTCTCCTCTGAGAAAAGCTAAATCTTTGAACATTGTTATTAAGGCTATTTCAGATATATCAAATACACTGTGATGTTTCCATTCGGGCTAAGTGAAAAAATACTTCATTTAGGGCGGACATACTCCTCCTTACCTTTCTTGCTTCAAACACCCAGTGGTTCTCTCCATTGTCATCCACCTGGTTCCACCATCTTAGACCCACCATCAACCTGCCCGTGATGTTCTGGGAAGAGATTATGTACAGATTTTGTACCTAGGGTTTGCCAGGTGCACACAAACACACACACACACACATAATCTAAGAATGACATTGATATTTTCTTCACTAATAAGCAATACACAAAAACTGTCAGACCTGAGTAGTGGTATGTGTCATCGAGTTACGGTTGTACCTTTACGGTCCAGAAGTCACATGACAGCAGAAGGATGATGGTGACCATGCAGGCGATGAAGCTGCTGCCCCAGAACTCACAGAACAGGTATATGCCGATCGCAGACACTCGGAAGAAGAGGTGGAAGAACGACGCGATTGGATGCCTGAAACAAATACAAAAATGGATGTCAGAAGGACCTTAAAGGTCCTATTATACCACCAGGTGTGAGCGCCATGTGACTAAAATTGTCGTTGTGACGAAGTGACATCACAAGTGGGACTACCAGCCCTACCCAGTGGACCGTACCAACTGGTAAATTGATCTAGTCAGCATACATCGAGGTGGACACTCCCACTTGTGATGTCACTTTGTCACAAAAGCAATTTTAGTCGCATGACCATTTTGAAACGGCTTGTAATGGCTAATCACACTCACACTGGGTGGTATAATAGGGCCCCTTTAATACACAGAAAGGGGGCAGTAGGGCGAGTGTATTTGGGCAAAAACAATATGATGGAAAGCATTAGATTAATCTAGAGTTGTACGGAGACTTACTTGATGCTTGACTTCTTGGACTTCGGCGCGGCGTCCTCCTCGGCATCAAACAGCGACACATCTTCATCGTTGGAGTCCTGAGAGGAGAGTACAAATTCCATCAGGTATTCAAAGTCGTTTGATAGCAGATGCTGAATATAGCAAATGTTGACTAAAACGTCACATTGCAATTCTTTTTGATCGATATTGCGGTTGCGATATCTGATTCACTTTTAGTGGGAATGATCATTTTTTGGGTCACATATTTCATTTTCACTGAAAAACCCATCAGGACGCAACAAGAATCGAATATCGCACTTGGCCTATATCGATCATGATTTCGATTAATTATTCAGCACCAAGCTGAACAATGAATCGAAATAATGATTGATATCGATATCGATCATGATTTAGATTAATTGCCCCAAGCTGAACTAATGTGGCAACCTTTAGAAATCTAATTTAATGATCTGACACGTAATTCTCTCGTGTGAAATGTTTTTTGTTTTGTTGTTTGATTTGCACTAAAATCAGTTTTGCACAAAAGTGTATTATACTTGTTTTTTTATTGTGCCGACAAAAAGTGTTCTAATATTAAGAGTTGCATGAATTGCATTCAAGGCAAAGGCAACTTTATTGACACAACACATACAGAGTGGATTGACATAACACATACAGTACATTCAAAGTAGTACATTCACTGACATGACTGACACGGATATGGAGCCAACTTGTGTCATGTTTACAATGCAGATCATTGACATTAAGGTCTGGCAATACAGTCAATCATTATCCTTTAATACAGTCAATCATTATCCTGGTGATTATTTCTCAGATAAAAGCTAGTAACCCCGCCATAAGATCCGGCTCCCTTCAAAGAGCCGTAATTCCATCACCAGCGCCGACCACACGAAAGTTTGACGTGACTTTTAAAGAGACAGTGACCGTATTACGGTAATGCGTATTCCTACCTCAGGGTTGTTTTATTTTATTTTATTTTACAGTGGGTGTATTTTCCCTACGTGAGGCTGCGGTGCTGTTCTGTTACCATAATGTTACTTGCAGCTGAATTTTACTGTTTTGTTTGTTTTGTTTTTATGTGCCAATGTGTGCAATGTTTTGCAATAAAAGTCAGGAAATTAAGGGATTATGATGTCCATGATGAGAGTTTAATTTTAAGAAATAAAGGGCCTGCCTCTAATATTATAAGCCTGCCTCCAACAAAGGCCTGGTGCTCTTTGCGGCGCAGTAAATAAAGGCCCCCGAACAATATTAGAGGATTTACGGTAGATTAATTAAGTGTTGACTAAGACGTGTTGGTTTTTAGAGACGTGTCACTTTTAAAAGGTTAGGCCCCCCCCCAAAAAAAACAACCAAAACATACACAATAAAGACAAAAACATCCATAATCACGACATAATCACGAAGATTAACGTCGTATCTGGCGGAAAAGAAGGCGATTTTGTACGATATTACGTCACGATGAACACTTCGTAGCTACGTACGCGACATTCGAACGCATCGTTGCCTTTACATACGATCGATAAACATGAACGCGTTGTGTATACGAGAGAGCGCAAGATCGTGTACATATGAAGAATAACACTTACTATTCTCATCATGATGCGTGTCTTTAACCATGGATGTATAATATAATATTTATATTATATTATAATATAGAAGAGCTACTTCCCGACACGTCACGTCAGACAACACAGGAGGGAGGCGACTCTTCGTGTGTGTCTTTCCGTGAATCACCGCCACCTATCGGTCACTCGCAGAACTGCACCACACGACACCAGTTTACTGTACAGTAGATGAGTTTCTCAGATACGATGAGATAATAAGAGATAATACAAGATAGAACTTTATTGATCCAGAAGGAAATTCATGTGCCAGGTTGCATAGCAATAGAATAAAACAATAGAGGAAATAAACAGTAGAATAATACAAATAAAATAACAGATTTACACATTTATAGTCTAAGTCCTAGGAGAAGTATAGAAATATAGGTAAGATAAGATATTCAGTCAGCAAAAACAATTTGGCAATAATTTAAGTGTAATAAAAGGGTAATGATAATAATAATGGTAAGAGGAAGTATTGCACAATATAAAGAATATTAGGAATATTGCACATACAGTAATGATGAAAGGTAATGTAGCATGGTAATATTGCAAGGATAATATTGAGAAGTGTTGCACATGACATTAAGAATATTGCACATGATGGTGAGAGGAGATGAGAGGTAATACTGCAAATATTTACTATAGTGATTACGATGGGTATCCCCAGTACTGTTGATTATTTACACTAAGCTATTACAATAGAATAAATAGTTTGATAATGACTCCCATCATTCTGAAATTCATCAATCCGGTTAGTTATTTCTTCTCCATTATGTTCTGCTTCCTTGCTAGCTTTGGTCCAGAATTACATCCAGCTTTCTTTACACATAACTCTCTGACCTCCGTCTGGCTGTGCGTCTTCACACTGATACTTCCATGGCTGCCACCATCCCCGCTCTTAAAACATCCACAGAAAAGCTCACTGAGGATTTAGTGTGGTTCAGTATTTCATGGTTATGAACTACCAGGTCAACAAGTTTATATTTGTAGACACCCCATTGTGGGCTCTGTGGTCAAGTGAGACAGGGTAAGAGCATGTTGAGGACAACTTCAAGGCCAGGCATGTTCGGCAAGTTGAAGTTGGTTAACGTCACACCAAGTTAACATCAATCTCTTGGGGTCTCTCAAAATCTCAAAATTGATTACGGGATACGAATAGAACCCCGTTTACAGTAAAAGCTCTCCCCACGTGCTTGGACAAAAACAGACAAAGTTCAAAATTGTACCCTCTTTATTGATTTCCAAAACTCAGATACAGATCTGTCGCTCATCTCATTCACCCCATTTCTAATGCAGCGTTTGTAGAATGTGTATAATAATAATAATGAGCTAATTGACACACAGGTCTGAGCATTTCCACATCAACACTCCTGAGGCTCCCCCTCATTTCTTTCCCAAAGCAGGATTACCCGTTCGTAAAAATAAATATAACACTTTTGAACACAATACAGAAGTCAGAGCAAAGGGATCCTGATATATTCTCCCTCTGCAAGCAAGGGTAAAAACTAAAACTAGATTCCCATTTTTTCATGTAATTTTTCAAATTTGTTTTATGTATAACTTTTGAACGCTTATTTGGAATACCAAAAGCACACAGAACGACATAAATGCTTTTCCCTAGATTACAGCAAGTGCTTTCACAATTCCTCCACCGTGCGTTCTCACAAATGTGTGTTTGGTTTTAGAACGATACCAAGAACTAGTTGTGTGTATGCTGCTAGTGCTGCACAAGATGGTCGAGGCGCTGCAGGTTGAAGCCGAGTAGATGACCACCAGGGCGCCGGCGTGCTTGCGTTTATTTTTTCCTGCCGCCTCCGCCAGACAGGATCATCACCATCCTCATGAAGATGTTGAGCGTGTCCATGTAGATCCCCATGCAGCTACGAGACACAACATGAAACGTTAGCGGTTGCTCTCCACAAATTCTCAACGCTATCTTTTTTTAGAGGCAATAAGGCTGAAGCTTGCTCTCCCCACGGTAGGAGGCTTAATCCGAATTATCCTTTGTTGTGCCACTGGGCAATCTTTTGAGTTTGTTATTAAAGCCACATCACATCAGCCCTAACTAAGAGTTTGCTACATCTACACATTAAAATGATGCCGGTTGAATGTCTGTGAACATTATCGTTGCCTGATTGACGGTTACTTACGCGTTGATGGGGTCGTATTTCTGAACGCCGTACATCGGGTGAGTCTCCGCCCTCTTGATGACCTTCTGCGTGTCGTAGAGCAGGAACAAGCTGAAGAGCACCAGGCCTCCGTAGACGGCCACCGAGTACAGGCCGGCGCCGAACACCGAGGTGGGGGGCAGGAACATGGAGCCTGGAAGAGGGAGGAGAAGACATAACCATGTGATGATCGTCTAGTAGCCGTGGTTACGGTGCAGCATCGGCATGGCGACGGACTCCCCGTCAAAAGGGATATCTGCTGTATGACAAAAACGGCGCCAGTGGAATCGCAGAGGTAGAACGCTTGTCTGGCAACTGGAAGGTTGGATGGTTCGATCCCCGCCTAGCCAAGCGCCGAGCCCTACCTGCTGCTATGAATGCATGAAACCTGTTCTATTCTTATGTTTATGTACCACAGTGACAAATGTACTTATTGTAAGTCGCTTTGGATAAAAGGGAGTTACAAAGTAAACACAATGTAAATATAATATACTCATTGGATGTTGTACAAACCGATGGAGGAGGCGAACACAACCCCAAAGCCCACCGCCAGCGGGCCGCCCATGTTGAGGAACTTCTCGCTGGGCGCACACATGGCCACGGTGGACAGGCCGCCCACGATGCCCGCCGTGTACCAGGCGGCCCGCATCATCAGGGGCCCGCCCAGGAGGGTCATGGGCGCGATGACGGCCCCCATCACACCTGAAGGAAGGGGACATACGTGAATTAATACACGCACACGTGTTCATAGTCACCATCACATTTGTGATTGTGCATTCATGGAGTAATACAAAGACAAGTCTTTGCTTTTATTATTTAGTTTGCAAGTTATTTGTGGATATTGCCAACAAAAACAGCAAATATCTTCACATTTAACCTTGAAATGACCCTCAACATATACATTTAACACCCAAAACACTGCCCTCTATGGGTGAGGAGTAGTCACAACCAGAACACATCAAGGTTGACATACTGACAACACATGCTGTCTGATAGGTGAGTGTTATCGATTGTGGAGGTACCTGCGTGGAAGATCCAGGCCAGGTGCTTGGGCATGGGGCTGTGCTCGTACGAGATGGACCTGACCAGCATTCCAGCTCCGATCATCGCTGCGAACGTTGCTCCGATCGCCTGGGAAAAAAAACAAGCAATGCGGGCATAAGAATGCAACATAAAAAATATAAATGTATATATCCAGGTATTCAAAGACAAATGCGATACTCTGAAACTCAATATGAAAGTGAATGTAGGACTAGGGAAGAGTAAGTCACAGGGCCCCATAATCATATGGCCTGTAAAGCCCTTTGAGACTGTAACGGTGATTAAGGGCGATAAAAATAAAATTGACTTGACGACTTAAAACACTGAGAAAAGGATAGCAGGCAGATAAGCACAGGGCTGATTAGCCTGGGAAAGTAAGTAGGAAATGTATAGAAAAACAAATAAATAAAGATTACTTTAATTGGACTAAAATGACTAAAAAAAAACATTATTTACAAGGCAAACACGATATTCTGAACATGATATGAAGATAAATGAACCAAGGCCTTTCTGGTGACAGGCACAGATAAGGCAGACCATCGCAACAAGGACATGGCGCGAGGCGTTGCATAACAACGGTGGCCGGAGTGTGTGTGACTTACGAGCCAGGAGCCCCTCATCATGAGACCCATGAGGGCGGGCGTGCGGCTCACCGCCACGGCGGACAGGGCGGTGAAGCCCACGCTGCCCGCAAAGTACATGTAGGTGGAGTGAATCCGGTCCTTCACGTACTGCGGCCAGATGCTGCAGGACACACAACAAGATGGTGGTGATGATGGTGAGACATGAATAAAAACACACATTCAATGGTGCGACAGTAGCTCAGGAGGTAAGAGCGGTTGTCTGGCAACTGGAAGGTTGCTGGTTCGATACCCGGTCTCCGCATAGCTAAGTGTCGAGGGGTCCCTGAGCAAGACGCCACCTAACCCTAACTGCATTTATTCCACAATATTGATTTGGGAGGGTTTTTTGCCTATCAATTTTGTTATGAAGACTACTTATGCATATGTATAATCTTATCCTAGCTATTATGCTGGCAATCTAGCAATTATGAAACTTGCAACTATGAATGCTTGAAACCTGCTCTATTCGTATCTTTATGTACCACAGCGATATATTGCTTTCTCTCTTTCGACAAATGTACTTATTGTAGGTCGCTTTGGATAAAAGCGTCTGAACTGTAAATGTATTCAGAAGTACTACTGTCCTGACTGGTTTGTCTTATAGCTGTGAAGATGTGTGCTCACTTACATAGCTTTCTCAATGGCACCGATTTCGTTGGACATGCCGAGGCCATAGTAGCACAGAGCGCCGAGACCGACGGCCGCTCCCCCAGCCAGAATCATCCTCCCCATGCTGTCAACTGCGGACAGAGCGGACCAACATGTTGAGTGCCTCACCCAATCCACTTCAGCTCAGACTCAGACAAATAAGACTCAAATGTACGAAGTTATGAACTTGTGATACAAATAAAAGATGCTTAAAGCTCCCATGTTACTAGAAGATCACTGTGGCTACAAAACTAGGCTTTAAGAAAGACACAAAGCTGTTATTTTTTCCACAGTCTACCTGCTAAATAGGTAGATCTACCTATTTCGTAAATACTAAATGGGGCGGCAGTAGTTCAGGAGGTAAGAGCGGTTGTCTGGCAACAGGAAGGTTGCTGGTTCGATCCCCGGGCTCCTCCCCCTCCTAGCTAAGTGTCGAGGTGTCCCTGAGCAAGACACCACCTAACCCTAACTGCTCCTGACGTGTTGGTTGTTAGCTTGCATGGTTGACACCTCCGTCGATGTATGAATGGGTGAATGTGAGGCAATACTGTAAAGCATTTTGGATAAAAGCGCTATAAAAATGCAATCCATTTAACATTTACTAAATAACGGAATTCAATAGTTAAGTGTCTGTATTCACTTTTCATGGCCGTGTCGCCTGCTGGCTCAAAGGCGGCGTCCTTCAACTGGTCTCTGGCGGTCTTGCTGCGTCGAAGGCCAAACCTGACCTTGGTGGAGTAACCCTAGCAAGAGAAGAACCCCCCCCGCCACACACACACACACACACACACACACACACACAGACACAGACACACACACAGACACCTTAGTGCAAGTCGTTCAGAGTTCACCTGGACTCCCCCCTGCCTTCCCTCTCCTAACCCTCGCACTAACTTGTGTCTTTGTACGTATTATTAACAGTATTTTGCATTGTTTAGCAAATTGTATGTTCTTAGATGATTTGGAATAAAGTGAACAAATCAATCAGAAAGATTAATCCATCCATCCATCCATCGAACCCATTTTATGAAATTGGCTCCCGGGCCGGATTGGATCAGCTGGCGGGCCACATCGGGCCCCCGGGCCGCATGCTTGACACCCCTGATCTAGGTGGACATTCTCAGTTGTGATGTCACGTCGTCACAATGACACCTGTCAACATGACATGACTATTTTTAAATGGTTTGTAATGGCCGATCACACTCACACCTGGTGGTCTAATACAATAATCCTTTAACATTTGACATCACACATGACCCTGATGATGGTACCTGATGGCTCCTCATCAGAGGTTGCCAGGTTGGGAGGGCGGGGCTTTTCAGGGGTGCAGAGGAGCGGAGCCCGGTCACCAGGGGACGGAGCCCGGCGGCCCCCCGCAGGCAAGACAGCCTCGCCACCAGCATCGTGAGTCGACGAGTCGTTGCTGTTGTTATGGTTCTGGTTTGACGACAAACAAACTAACACATCAATACGTCATAAAAACACATTGTATACATTCATACACAAGAGTTTAAACGGGACAACACAGTCACAACGAGAGCTGATGAGAGTTACCGTCGGAGCGCAGAGACGAGGTGCAGTGTTCACCT
The DNA here is from genome assembly GCA_002895965.2 of Coryphaenoides rupestris. Lineage (NCBI taxonomy): Eukaryota > Metazoa > Chordata > Actinopteri > Gadiformes > Macrouridae > Coryphaenoides > Coryphaenoides rupestris. The sequence goes on from PIJE02000878.1 coordinate 89,082, forward strand.
TCCCGGACTGAAGTGCGCAACATTCTGACGCAACTTGTCGGCGCCACCGTCCTGACGTCATCACTAAGGGACCTGGGAATTGTAGGTCTTTTGGTACTTCGTTTTGTAGGCCTTTACAAAAAAATTATGAAATGTTGACTGTAATGTGTGTATTATTGATAATATCACATTAGAATGTTATTATTTTATTATTTATTTTATTATTATATTATTATTTGTATTTATAATTTTTGAGGGGGGGGGTTATATTTGTGTGCGTATATACTGGTAATAAAAAGTGAAATATTGACTATAATGTATGTTATTTATAATATCAAATTAGAATTTTTGTATTTGTATTATTATAATTAATTAATTTATTTGTATTATATTTTTTTGGGGGGGGGGTTTATATTTGTGTACGTATATACTTGTAATAATCCAGAAGCAAGTAAACGCACAACATAATTGTGTACACTAGATGGTAGTATTTTCTCAACGTAGCCAAGTCACAGTAGGTATCTAATCAGATTTTTTTTGTCATTCATATTTTATATATAAAATGTGACAAAAAAGATGTAACAACAAACCATAAAAAATTCGAGTTTTTTTTTTAAAGGTCAATTTTGCATTCATAAGTGTGATCATGAATATGTCAGACGCATGGAGGTCCTCTCATCTCCTCTCATCATCATGTGCAATAATCTTAATGTCATGTGCAATACTTCTTCTCAATATTATCCTTGCAATATCACCATGCTACATTACCTTTCATCATTATGTGCAATATTCTGAATATTCTTTATATCATGTGCAATACTTCCTCTTACCATTATTATTATTATTATTACCCTTTTATTACACTTCAATTATTGCCAAATTGTTTTTGCTGACTGAATATCTTGTCGTACCTATATTTCTATACTTCTCCTATGACTTACTGTAAATGTGTAAATCTGTTATATTATTTTGTATTATTCTGCTGTTTATTTCTCTATTGTTTTATTCTATTGCTATGCAACCTGGCACAAGAAATTCCTTCGGGATCAATAAAGTTCTATCTCATCTCATCTCATCATATCTTATCTTATATGTGGAGGTGTACAACTCCAGCCTAGTTTGTGGGCTGACCCTGCAGGGATTGAGCAGAAGTTGCGCAATCGCCGACTTGCCGCTCAATTGAACGGCACTCGAATCAGAGCTCAGAGGAGAGCGCAACAAGACCCAACCAACTTTATTATTATTGTTATTATTATTTTTATTTAACTTTTTGGAATAGATCGACTATTTACCATCTGTTGATTCGTTTTTGTTTGTTTTATTTATGTTTTTTTTGTTTTTTTGTACATTTTTGACATGGGGACGTGTTGCCTTTCTCGAGACAAACTTCTCTTTAGGGATGTAAGCGCTGCGATTTATTTCAACTTGTGGCGTTAAACACATTGAACGGTGGGTACGTGCAGCCTCGGCATTCAAAGTCTTATTTTTATAGAAGATATATAATTATAGTTTGAACACACTTGCACACACACACACACACACACACACACACACATCCGCACTTCTCGTATCACAGCCACATCCTGAACTGAATTTGTGACGCATATTGTCATCTTTGTCACCAAATGTCAAGTTTCAGCAGCATGCATGTTTTTTTTTGGTGATTTTGTGTGTGTGTGTGTGTGTGTGCATGTGCGTGTATGTGTGTGTGTGTGTGTGTGTGTGTGTGTGTGCATGTGTGTGTGTGTGTGTGTGCGTGTGTGTGCGTGCATGTGTGCGTGTGTGTGTGTGAGTGTGTGTGTGAACAAATGTGTCCAATTTTATTTAACGCACAAGAAATGGTGTGTACACCCTCCATAGAAACCGAATTACAATCCTTATGGCTGAGTGATGTTCAATTTTCCTGTCACAAAGGATTTACATTAAATAACAGGCAGCTATTAATATAATTTGTAACAAGGTGATAAATGGTGCATTCACGCTTTCGTTATGAGCAGATGATCAAATGTGTCTCATGCTTGGGTGGTTTGTGAATATTCAAAAATGTCAGCTAATGGTGGTTTTACACAGGACAAGTATTTTGTGCGATACACTGAGATAATTGGGGAGGATCTCGCTTACCATATAAATGATGGAGCCTGCAGGCACACAGGCGACTTGGGGAACTATTTTATCTTCCTCCCTTCCTTCCTTCCCTCCATCTCTGAAACGTTTTTTTCAGAAGAACGCATTTAGATGCATATCTCATCCACCACAGTTACAGTGCAATTGTACTAAAGAGAGAGAGAGAGAAGAGAATGTATGTATATTAAGGTACTTAATATACTGTTCATACATAGGTATTTACAATGTCATTTCATGTCATTTTGAATCCTGACCTATGCTATTACCGGGAGGTCATATCTCGCTGAACTGAACTGTGTTTTATTGAAGTCAGAGTGAGCATTGAGCGCGGGGAGCAGAAACAAAACACTTGCTCCGTCGCGTCGCATCCGTGGTTTCCTCAGATCCACTGTCAGCGTTTTCCCAACAAAATAAAAAAAGTAATTGGTCTACGGGGAGCTTGCTGTCTCTCTGAGCATACACGACAAGCAACATACTGTAGCTTACTCAGTGATAACCCCCCCCCCCCCCCCGTCCACCACCACCCCCCACTGTGACGTGTGAGCGATTCTCTGAGTTCATGCCTCCGTCGGCCCCCCCTTTTTGGCCTTTGGGACTCCTCGTGCTTTGTGAGTGAGAGAGCGTGGTGGTGTGTTTTCGGCGTGCACCAGGCTGGGGAAAGACGGAGAGCCCTCCACATCCTCACCCACCGGAGACCACCCCCCCCCCCCCCCCCCCCCCCACCCCCCTCACCCAACACCCCCTCAGTACCACACCGCTGTTCACCCTTCCATAAATCATCATCGTCATGCCGTATTGACAGTGAGACATACATATAACCCCTGGGTTGTACACGGGACCCCGCAAAAAACCTTCCCATAACATCGCACAGAATTTCACAGGCTGTGTCCAACTATTCCCAATGTTTAGATTGTGGGGCTTTTAGGACTTGGCACACCCACCCCCCCCCCCGGGGTTAAAGGTTGCAGCAACAGCCTGTGAGACACGGACGTCCAGACGAGCAGGAAGAGCTGAACACGTGTGCAGTGAAATCCGCTGGCGTGTTCCCGTGGAGCTCCGTGGAGAGGAGACAAGCATCGGGGGTATCGTACTTTCACTTCCTACAGAGGGGCTTGTTTCATGGGAAACCCTCCCCTGCTGAGTGGTTGCCATGGCATTGGCCAATGGTAGTCAGTCGGACTATGTGATACTGTAACAACCGGGCCATTGATATCTTAAATAGTTGTGTGCCCCCCCCCCCCCCCCCCCCCGACCCCCCTTTATGGCGGTGGGTTGAAGTCATGCCCAATTTACATATTGCGTTACACATTTGGCATATTGTGTTTCAGGGGCGACGGGGGGAAATTTGTGGTTTGATTTTGATGCAGGAATTCCATACTTGGTGTCCTCCCCATCCCCACATTACCAGCAGGTCTCCTGACCAGGTCTTACTGGTTGTCCCTCGCTCCCTAGGCTCAGAACAAAAGGTGATCGAGCCTTTGAAATGGTGGCACCTACACTGTGGAACGCCCTTCCACTGGACTGAAGATCTGCGGTCTCTGTTGTTGACACTTTTAAAAAGCAGACTAAAGACTTTTTATGTTTTATTGTTTCTTACCATGCGATGGTCTTATTTTAACTATTTTACTCCTGTGCAGCACCTTGTGACTTTGTCTGTGAAAGGTGCTATATAAATATATTTATACTTACTTACTGACTTACTATTGGCCGCTGGACTAAAAAGAAAAACCAGTTCTGGATGGAAAAAGCAACTTCAATCTAACAAAAATAAGAGCAACAACAACAACAACTAAAGTCAATACATTTAGGCGAGTACTTTCCGTGTTTGGTGAAGGTCTACTTTGACTGTGGTGGTGTCACCAGGGGTCCCCCTCCGCCTCCTCCTCCCCCAGCCATGTTGACCCATGCAGGGCAGCTGCAGATCTCCTCCCACTATTGACAGGAGCAACTGGAAAAAGCAGCAGCTGGAGGGAGCTTGTTTGCATGCCCCCGGCCGGGTAGTGGTGTTAAGGGTGGTCAGGCCTTTCCTCACCGGAGGAAGTCGATTCCCGGAGGCAAGGCGGGACAGCATATCGTCTATTGTCCATTGTCCGTGTGGAGCCGGAATGACAGAATGTGGCAGAATGCTCCGTTCCCGTGTGACATTCTGCCAGCCAAACTGAGGATCTTTGGACACATTTTTGACAATGACCTGAAAAAAGTTTCACGGTAGGCCTAAACACCGCTCTGTTGTGGTGGGCCAGCTCATGCTCGGTGGGTGGGCTTGCTCCTCGCTCCTGACATGCCCTGCATTTAAAGATAACACGGACCTCCACACAAGCAGGACTGGATAAAGGCTCTTTCAAGATTTGTATTTGTTTTTAGATATGATTGATATGAGAGTACGTGCCCAAACGTCTATTCTCTAGCTAAGCTTATAGTCAGAGTAGGAGAAGTGTTCACAAAGAGGAGGAACACCGCAATATTGTTCTGCTTTTCTTCACCTTTATTTTGATGTGCAAAACTACGCTTGGTGGCTGCAGGAGGGTTCAACCCTTGTTGCACCCTTGAGTCAGATATTGGCATGGGGTATAATTGGGATATTAGTATGCTGCAAATACTAATATTAGTGTTGTGAAAAGTGCCGCCGATGTACACGACTGACAAACGCTGTTCTCCTATAGAACAGACACAGCATATTTACTAAGGACGGCGCAAGTTCCATAATTTCCTCCACGCTGACTGACAGTTTAATGTTCATTTCATTTACAGGGTGAAACATCAGCTACAATGGGGAATATAAATAACTGGAGGGCTCTTTAAGAAGTCCACCGAACGCCTGCGAGATTGGCAGAACCTATTAAGAAGCAGTCTGTAACGGCATATCCGAGCACAGCTACATCCAAGGATGAGGATCAAGTACACAATATCCATTGTCTTTCTTGTGGCACTTGTTATTATCGAGAAGGAAAGCAACATCATCTCAAGGTAAGCCCATTTCAGTGATCAATGAAGCGCTTTTGTGGGGTGTTTCCAACAGCCTCTCTGTTTCTTTTATCCATTTTGAGCGTAGCTCACAGCTCACTTACCTGACATCCATTTAGCAACACAGAAGTTACACTTCAGGAACTGCTTACTTTTCATTTTCTTTTTATAAATAACGTGCCTATGTGGCCCCTCATGTGTTTTCAGGGTGTCGGATAAGCTCAACTTAAGGCAGACCCCTGGGACCCCTCTGGAGTACGCAGTGTCCTCCCACTATCTCCTGAAACGCAATGGCTCCTACGCCACCTTCGGTTTGCTGGACCCGTCCTCCACCCTGGTGAAGCAGCGTACTACAGAGGACCACACCCAACGCCAGCGGGGGGACTCGGGCGGCAGGAAGCACATTGTCCTGCTGTCCGCCACGCGCTCAGGTTCCTCGTTCATCGGCGAGTTCTTCAACCAGCAGAGCGACGACATGTTCTACCTGTACGAGCCGCTGTGGCACGTGGAGAAGATGATCTCCTTCGAGGCCGGCGGCGTCAACAGCACAGCGGCCAACTGGGCGTACCCCGAGGTCCTGCGGCAGCTGCTCCTCTGCGACTTCTCCCTGCTGGAGACCTTCATCCAGCCGCCGCCCGTGGACCACGTCACCGCCGACCTCTTCCGCCGGCGCTCCAGCAGCTCCCTGTGCGAGGAGTCCGTGTGCAGCCCGGTGGTGAAGGGCGTCTTCGAGCATCACTCCTGCAGGAACCGGCGCTGCGGGCCCCTGAACCTCACCCTGGCCTCGGAGTCCTGCCTGCAGAAGGCGCACCGGGCCATCAAGCTGGTCAGGGTGCGGCAGCTGCAGACCCTGCGTGCGCTCGCCGAGGAACCCCGTCTGGACATGAGGTTCATCCAGCTGGTGCGGGACCCCAGGGCCGTGCTAGCGTCCCGCATGGTGGCCTTCGCCGCCAAATACAAGAAGTGGAAGCAGTGGGCGGTGGACGGGGAAGGGCCCATCGACGACGTCGCGTTGAATAATCTCAAGGGGAACTGCGACAGCTTCAGGATCTCGGCCGAGCTGGGCCTGAAACAGCCCGCGTGGCTGCGCAGGCGTTACATGCTGGTGCGCTACGAAGACATTGCCCGGTTCCCCCTGCAGAAGGCCGCGGAAATGTACAGTTTTGCCGGAATCCCGTTCACTACGCAGGTGAAGGCCTGGATCCTTAGCAACACGCAGGCCTCCAAGGAGGCCAGCGGCATTTATTCAACGCAGAAGAATTCCTCGGATCAAGTTGAAAAGTGGAGGTTCAATATACCTTTCAAAATAGTTCAGGTGGTGCAGAAGGTCTGTGGGCCAACGCTGAAATTATTTGGCTACAAAATTGTCAACAGTGAAGAAATGCTGACAGACAAATCAAGAAGTTTGATCGAGGAGAAGGTTTTCAACTTTATGAAGACTCACAAACCTTGAAATGTATGGGCTTGAAAAACATATTTATTAGGGACTACTGGCCTCAAAAGGATATCGCCTGATAATATAAAGTGCTTTACTATTTAAATGAAAGAATGTTATAGACCATTTGCCTTTTAACAGTAATAGTGCATAACCGTTTTTCTTATGGGTGCTTTGTGGTGAGAGAGCACCTCCTTTCTGTTTGTACAAACGGCCACTTTACTGCGGTATTCAGGGACTCCTAGTGCATGTCAAAATCGAGCTTTTAACTCCATATGTATGAAAGCTAAAAGAGAGATTACCTCTATGTAGTGAGCGTGGTTGGTTTTTTTTGGTGGGGAGGGTTTTTGCTCAACTGCTCCGAGAAACGCATATTATCAAATAATGCGCAGGCAACAGAAGCGGCTTTTTATACCAATGAGACATGAAGTGCAATGCAGCGCAGCGCCCCGGCTCCATGAATGAGTTGCCTTGTGAACTTTATTGAAGCAGAGGAAATACCAACGCCTCACCATGGTACCGAAAAAAAAAGAAAAACCTAAAACCATTAAGAAGTGGATTTTGTTTTATGCTTATTTATTTTCCCTTTTCTCCATTTACCGAGCGTCACAACGACGGATGGACTCCGGGTTTGTGTGCACAAAGTCAGTCGCTCCCGCCACTGCGCGCTCCAGGCACTTTCTGTTTCACTTTTCTGTCGTAGATTTTCTGCAGGTTGCATGTACGTGCACGTGCACATTCTGTCGTATAGATCCTGCAGGTTGCCTTACATGCACGTGCACGTACATGCACCTTCTGTAGTATAGATGTGCACGTTGCCTTACATGCACGTTGTCTCCTAGATCTGCAGGTTGCTGTACAATGCATGTGTACATACAGTACGTACATGCATGTGCGGTGGGGGTAGGAGTGTGTGTGTGTGTGTGGGGGGGATGGGGGGGGGACTGGGGGGGTGGGTGGGGGGGACTGGGGGGGTGGGTGGGAGTTCTGATCTGCACCGGTTTGCAGGGTCCTGTGAGGACTGTGTGGGGCAGGTCTGTGCCACTGTGGACACAAGCCTCATGGCGAACGATTAAAACTCCAAGTCTGTCACGCTGTTGGTCAACATACCGTGCATTTTGTCGCAATAAATGTCAACTTCCAGTGATTGCATATTATGCTTTTTTTTTTTTTCTTAAAGTGGCCATATTATGCCACCGGGTGTGACTGTGTGATTAGCCATTGCAAGCCGTTTCACAATTGCCATGTGACGACCGTCTAGTGACATCACAAGTGGGAATGTCCCCCAAAACGTATGATTACGGGATCAGTCTACCAGCCTAGGTAATCATACATCTAGGTGGCTAATCACACTCACACCTGGTGGCATAATATGTCCCCTTTAATGTACATTACTATAGGATCATGCCATGTTTACTGTTTACATTTATTTTCTCCTTAAACTCCGGTTGCTTTTATTTTACGTACTCCACGGGCCAGGGACCAGCATAGTGGTTGTGGTGTCTGACAACGCCTACCTGCTCATTATTGGTGTGTATCTGAACTCACTGTAGGTTCACAGAGTTTGCTCAAAGAGAAACGATGCTGATTTTCAACCGGCTCTGTATCATACTAGTATATGCAAATTAACCGTGTTTACCTTTAATCCGTGTCGCCTGCGTCCAGATCTCCTTCGCGACTTTGAATTGTCACGACGTCCGGTCTGATCTCTTCGAATCTGAACCATACCAACCAACTCCCTGACTCTGGGTGAGATTTTGAATCCGTGCTGAGCTGCAGACCAGAGACAAATCAGAGGGTGTCCGTGGCAACCGCAGGTGTCAGAGATAGAGATAGAGCAAAGGTTGAAAATCGGCAAAGTTATTCATTTACATAACGGTAAAGGATTTCACGGTGTACAGAACTGCTGATGGCATGTCGTGCAATCAATGTTTAATACCTAATGGTAACAGAGATATTTTGATATGAAACTGACTATCCAAAATATTCACACACAGTCCAATCAATCAATGTACTGGTTTAAGATTATAACGGTGTTTGATTTGTATCAATGATGAACTAATAAATTGGCGGTGCGGACGAGACAATATTTATTTCCCGACTGAGACACTGATTTGTGTCTTTTTTCAATAGGCCTGGTTTAAACCAACCCTCACCCTCTACCACACTGTGGGAGTGTGTGTGTTTGGTGGCTGGCTGGCTTAATTGTCCCTCACCTGGCCCAGTTAGAGTCTGGGGGGGGGGGGGGGGGGGGGGGGCTGCGAGCCTGTGGTGCGTTGGCTAATCGGCGCACCGCAGGTTAAGTGGATGGTTATGTTATTATAACTCTAGTTCTATGATTGTAGGCGTAGCCGTCTACGCTACAGCGGTAGAAGACCGGGCATTCATGACCCCGGTTACAATAGCTTTGAGTAGTAAGCCTATTATCACACCGTGCGAGGAGCTTAAGATCTGTGGCTCTGTGGCAAATAGAACCCCTGGTCATGTCCAGCAAGTAAAAGTGGACAAAGGGGCTGGGAGTAGACCACCGCGACGACACGATGCAGTCTCAAAGCACTTCTCGCGACGACGGTATCTATAATATGAGAGGACCCCCTCGCCCACCCAACCACCCACTTGTCTCCGATTCCCTGCCACATGTTTAGAAGAGCACCTCGATAGCATCTCTTGCGTGGGCCAAAAAAAGAAGCAGAAGCACAAACAGTCGTGAAGAGGACGGGGAAAAAATTTCAAACTACAGCGACCCCCCCCCCCCCCCCAGGGTCACCGTGGTGCCAACGAGCGCCGCCGTATTCTGGCGACGCTCCAACCAACCAAACCAAACGCCCGACAAACAATCCTCCATAAAGACCGTTTACGACGGAGAGACAGTACAACAGTACCCTGAGCCTACGAGGGAGTTGAACCTCACCCTGGCCTCGGAGTCCTGCCTGCAGAAGGCGCACCGGGCCATCAAGCTGGTCAGGGTGCGGCAGCTGCAGACCCTGCGTGCGCTCGCCGAGGAACCCCGTCTGGACATGAGGTTCATCCAGCTGGTGCGGGACCCCAGGGCCGTGCTAGCGTCCCGCATGGTGGCCTTCGCCGCCAAATACAAGAAGTGGAAGCAGTGGGCGGTGGACGGGGAAGGGCCCATCGACGACGTCGCGTTGAATAATCTCAAGGGGAACTGCGACAGCTTCAGGATCTCGGCCGAGCTGGGCCTGAAACAGCCCGCGTGGCTGCGCAGGCGTTACATGCTGGTGCGCTACGAAGACATTGCCCGGTTCCCCCTGCAGAAGGCCGCGGAAATGTACAGTTTTGCCGGAATCCCGTTCACTACGCAGGTGAAGGCCTGGATCCTTAGCAACACGCAGGCCTCCAAGGAGGCCAGTGGCATTTATTCAACGCAGAAGAATTCCTCGGATCAAGTTGAAAAGTGGAGGTTCAATATACCTTTCAAAATAGTTCAGGTGGTGCAGAAGGTCTGTGGGCCAACGCTGAAATTATTTGGCTACAAAATTGTCAACAGTGAAGAAATGCTGACAGACAAATCAAGAAGTTTGATCGAGGAGAAGGTTTTCAACTTTATGAAGACTCACAAACCTTGAAATGTATGGGCTTGAAAAACATATTTATTAGGGACTACTGGCCTCAAAAGGATATCGCCTGATAATATAAAGTGCTTTACTATTTAAATGAAAGAATGTTATAGACCATTTGCCTTTTAACAGTAATAGTGCATAACCTTTTTTCTTATGGGTGCTTTGTGGTGAGAGAGCACCTCCTTTCTGTTTGTACAAAAGGCCACTTTACTGCGGTATTCAGGGACTCCTAGTGCATGTCAAAATCGAGCTTTTAACTCCATATGTATGAAAGCTAAAAGAGAGATTACCTCTATGTAGTGAGCGTGGTTGGTTTTTCGGTGGGGAGGGTTTTTGCTCAACTGCTCCGAGAAACGCATATTATCAAATAATGCGCAGGCAACAGAAGCGGCTTTTTATACCAATGAGACATGAAGTGCAATGCAGCGCAGCGCCCCGGCTCCATGAATGAGTTGCCTTGTGAACTTTATTGAAGCAGAGGAAATACCAACGCCTCACCATGGTACCGAAAAAAAAAGAAAAACCTAAAACCATTAAGAAGTGGATTTTGTTTTATGCTTATTTATTTTCCCTTTTCTCCATTTACCGAGCGTCACAACGACGGATGGACTCCGGGTTTGTGTGCACAAAGTCAGTCGCTCCCGCCACTGCGCGCTCCAGGCACTTTCTGTTTCACTTTTTCTGTCGTAGATTTTCTGCAGGTTGCATGTACGTGCACGTGCACATTCTGTCGTATAGATCTGCAGGTTGCCTTACATGCACGTGCACGTACATGCACCTTCTGTAGTATAGATGTGCACGTTGCCTTACATGCACGTTGTGTCCTAGATCTGCAGGTTGCTGTACAATGCATGTGTACATACAGTACGTACATGCACGTGCGGTGGGGTAGGAGTGTGTGTGTGTGTGTGTGTGTGTGGGGGGGGGGGAGGGGGGGGGGTGGGGGGGTACTGGGGGGGTGGGTGGGAGTTCTGATCTGCAGCGGTTTGCAGGGTCCTGTGAGGACTGTGTGGGGCAGGTCTGTGCCACTGGGGACACAAGCCTCATGGCGAGCGATTAAAACTCCAAGTCTGTCACGGGCTGTTGGTCAACATACCGTGCATTTTGTCGGCAATAAATGTCAACTTCCAGTGATTGCATATTTCATGCTTTTTTTTTTTTTTTCTTAAAAGTGGCCATATTATGCCACCGGGTGTGACTGTGATTAGCCATTGCAAAGCCGTTTCACAATTGCCATGTGACGACCGTCTAGTTGACCATCACAAGTGGGAATGTCCCCCAAAACGTATGATTACGGGATCAGCCTACCAGCCTAGGTAATCATACATCGTAGTGGCTAATCACAACTCACCACCTGGTGCTCGTACATGTCCCCTTTAATGTACATTACTATAGGATCATGCCATGTTTACTGTTTACATTTATTTTCTCCTTAAACTCTGGTTGCTTATTTTACGTACTCCACGGGCCAGGGACCAGCATAGTGGTTGTGGTGTCTGACAACGCCTACCTGCTCATTATTGGTGTGTATCTGAACTCACTGTAGGTTCACAGAGTTTGCTCAAAGAGAAACGATGCTGATTTTCAACCGGCTCTGTATCATACTAGTATATGCAAATTAACCGTGTTTACCTTTAATCCGTGTCGCCTGCGTCCAGATCTCCTTTGCGACTTTTAATTGTCACGACGTCCGGTCTGATCCATACCAACCAACTCCCCAACTCTGGGTGAGATTTTGAATCCGTGCTGAGCTGCAGACCAGAGACAAATCAGAGGGTGTCCGTGGCAACCGCAGGTGTCAGAGATAGAGATAGAGCAAAGGTTGAAAATCGGCAAAGTTATTCATTTTACATAACGGTAAAGGATTTCACGGTGTACAGAACTGCTGATGGCATGTCGTGCAATCAATGTTTAATACCTAATGGTAACAGAGATATTTTGATATGAAACTGACTATCCAAAATATTCACACACAGTCCAATCAATCAATGTACTGGTTTAAGATTATAACGGTGTTTGATTTGTATCAATGATGAACTAATAAATTGGCGGTGCGGACGAGACAATATTTATTTCCCGACTGAGACACTGATTTGTGTCTTTTTTCAATAGGCCTGGTTTAAACCAACCCTCACCCTCTACCACACTGTGGGAGTGTGTGTGTTTGGTGGCTGGCTGGCTTAATTGTCCTCACCTGGCCCAGTTAGAGTCTGGGGGGGGTGGGTGGGGCTGCGAGCCTGTGGTGCGTTGGCTAATCGGCGCACCGCAGGTTAAGTGGATGGTTATGTTATTATAACTCTAGTTCTATGATTGTAGGCGTAGCCGTCTACGCTACAGTGGTAGAAGACCGGGCATTCATGACCCCGGTTACAATAGCTTTGAGTAGTAAGCCTATTATCACACCGTGCGAGGAGCTTAAGATCTGTGGCTCTGTGGCAAATAGAACCCCTGGTCATGTCCAGCAAGTAAAAGTGGACAAAGGGGCTGGGAGTAGACCACCGCGACGACACGATGCAGTCTCAAAGCACTTCTCGCGACGACGGTATCTATAATATGAGAGGACCCCCTCGCCCACCCAACCACCCACTTGTCTCCGATTCCCTGCCACATGTTTATGAGTCAAGCTTGTCAGAGCAAACAGGGAGCGCTTGTCGAGGCTCGACCAACCGAACCAAACGGCCGACAAACAATCCTCCATAAAGACCGTTTACGACGGAGAGACAGTACAACAGTACCCTGAGCCTACGAGGGAGTTGGCATTCGGGGAACCGGTGTGACAGGAAGACGCTCTCGATGATGCGTTGGCCCATTATAGATTAATATTTAGTCTCGACTGTCTCTAATGACAGGTCTGTCCGCATAACAGATGTCATGGCGGTGGTGTTGTCTCGTGTGTGAGAGGACAGCCACGCAACGCCGTCTACTGTCCCGGGCCACAGAAGGACCTGCGAGATGAAAAGGGGGGGGTGTGGAGGAGAAACCTTAAGAGCAGGGCAGCGGTGTGTGTGTGTGTGTGTGTGTGTGTGTGTGTGCGTGTGTGCGCGCGCGTGTGTGTGTGTGTGTGTACGTCTAAAGAGTGCCATTAGGAGAGGCCGTGGTGGGGGCTCTCCGTGTTTAGATGTTGCTCAGGGTGGCCAGCAGGGGACAGAAAAGAACGTCGCAGGCGTTTTAAAAAGCACCCCCGCATTCCGTTTCCACTTCTCTGCTTTTTCGTTTCTCACCGCCCGAAGATTGGATGAAGCCCACCAAACCAGAGGAACTGTTTGTGTTAGACACCACACACGCACACACACACACACATACACTGGTGTGTGTGTGTGTGTGTGTGTGTGTGTGTGTGTGTGTCTGACCCAGAAAGCTGAGATAGTTTATTTAAGGTACCGCCTTAAAGTAAAATTACAGACTGTTAAATCCTCTTTTTTTTTGGCACATTTTTTTTCAGAATTCAGAATTCTAGTTTGAGTTGCTTTAGTGGGATATATATTCCTACAAAATGTGTCACATATTTATAAATGTCAATCCTATAAATATTACAGTGTATTAATAACAGAAGTATGAGGTTATCCAAACCCACTCTCCTGAAATAAGTTAAACAGAATAGCGTATGCTCACTTCCACATGTGTCTCTGGACTTTGCAGACAGAGATATAAACTTTGGCACGAGCAAAATCCCAAATCCCAAATCCCAAATCGCAGAGCAGAATGAATGAGAACAAACATTGTAGAACGCAGGCCCATGTAATGACATCATTTTTATCTTTCTATCACTTTTTCCCTGCGCCAGCTACGCCGATAGCGCTACTCTGGGAATGGGCTATATGCAGTAGAAACAGAGCGAGATTTTTACCTCATTGAAAAGATACTTTATTTAACTATTTACAAAAATCACTTGTCTCCGATTATGAGTCAAGCTTGTCAGAGCAAACAGGGAGCGCTTGTCGAGGCTCGGGGACCCGTTGGGGAGGGAGGAGGAGGAGGAGGAGGAGGAAGCGGCAGAGCTCGCCTCCAGTGTGTGTTTACCGCTGTGGAGGAGCGCGTATCTATTTAAGTCCCCCGAACCCGGCAATTACCCTGGCAGCACTACATACTGTATAATGTGGTCAGAGCCATTTTACTCCACCTGACCCCGCCCCCCCCCCCCCCGCCCGCCCAAACCCCACAAGGCTGCTCTCTGGACTGCTCTCTCTCTCTCTCTCTCTCTCTCTCTCTCTCTCTCTCTCTCTCATTCACATGCACGCACCAACAACACACACATTCTTTCTTTCGCTGTCTTTCTCTCTGCATCTGTCCCAGCGTCTTCTCTCTCTGCCTCGCTTGTCTCTCTTCATCCTTCTCTGTCTGTCTGTCTGTCTGTCTCTCTCTCTCTCTCTCTCTCTCTCTCTCTCTCTCTCTCTCTCTCTCTCTCTCTATCGCTCTCTCATTCACATGCACGCACCAACAACACACCCAGTATTTCGTTGTCTTTCTCTCTGCATCTCTAATCTTCCATCCCCCTCTCTCTCTCTCTCTCTCTCTCTCTCTCTCTCTCTCTCTCTCTCTCTCTGTCTCTCATCATTCACATGCGTGCACACACACACACACACACACACACACACACACATGCACGCACCAACAACACACACAGTATTTCGCTGTCTTTCCCTCTATTTCTCCCAGCCTCCTTTCTCTCTTTCTCTCTTGCTCTCTCTCCATCCCCCTCTCTCTCTCTCTCTCTCTCTCTCTCTCTCTCTCTCTCTCTCTCTCCTCTCTTCTCTCTTTCATTTTCCTTATCTCCTCCTCTCTCTCTCTGTGTCTAGATCAGAACCATAAACAGCTTTATTCCCTCAGTGTTTGCTAACAAGGAATGTGTTTTTGTCTCCCTATCTCCCTTGCTGCCTTCCTATCTCCTTATTCCTCTCTCTCTCTCTCTCTCTCTCTCTCTCTCTCTCTCTCTCTCTCTCTCTCTCTCTCTCTCTCTCTCTCTCTCTCTCTCCCTCCCAGGATTCCCACTGCTGTTTGAGGCTGCTTTGTTTGTTTGTTTGTTTGCTTGTTAGCTTACTTTACCTTGGTGCTCCACATAACATTCCTATCCCGCTCATCCCTATCGCCCAACCTAACCCTCCACCCCACCCTCCACACCCCACCCAACCTCACTCTCCACCCCATCCTCCACCCCCCCCAACCTCACCCTCCACCCCCATCCAACCCCACCCAACCCCACCCCGATTCCCCAGCTCATTTCTAAATGCCGGGTTGATTCGAGGCAGGGCTGTTTGTTTATCCTCTCAGCGGTAGGTTGCCGCGGCTACGCTCTTAGATACGCCACGCGGTGAGCGGTGAGCGAGCCCGAAATCTAATGGAGAGAGAGAGAGAGAGAGAGAGAGAGAGAAGCGTGGCCATTCATAAACTGGTATATTGGAGTCACTTTATGTGGCACATGTGTGGAGGGTGGAGGGTGGAGGGTGGAGGGTGGAGCCACCGCCACATGGTTAGGGGGGCAAATATAGAATAGCATAACCACTTTCCCGCAGAAAATTAACCCCCTCCTGCAGTAAAATAAGGGCATTTAGGTAACCCCTCCCTTCCCGCCCTGTTATAGGCGGCGCTGCCACATCAAACGTGCACTGGGGGGGGGGGGGTGGGCGGCGGTTTGGGAAAAACGGCGGCCCCTAGAAGCGGGAGATCTGGATGACGCCGTGGTCCGTGAGCGTCCCCCCCGAATTCGCGTGCACGTAGCACACTTCGCGTCGGAGGAGCTAGACACGAAACCGCGGGGGGCCTCGGGGGGCCTCTCTTTTTCCCGCGCCGTGATAATGATAACTGTTGATTTTCATAAATCAATCGACGGGCCCCCGTAGGCACTGTGTGAACTCTTTGCGTGAAAAAAAAAAAAAGGGTTGGCTGGTGGTAATTGTCGGGGTCTGCTCGAACGCACGCGGCAACGCACACGCACACACACACACACACACACACACACACACACACACACACACACACGCACACTGCACATCAACATTTTTGCGGCGGTCGGACGAGGGAGTTGGCAATTCGGGGAACCGGTGTGACAGGAAGACGCTCTCGATGATGCGTTGGCCCATTATAGATTAATATTTAGTCTCGACTGTCTCTAATGACAGGTCTGTCCGCATAACAGATGTCATGGCGGTGGTGTTGTCTCGTGTGTGAGAGGACAGCCACGCAACGCCGTCTACTGTCCCGGGCCACAGAAGGACCTGCGAGATGAAAAGGGGGGGGTGTGGAGGAGAAACCTTAAGAGCAGGGCAGCGGTGTGTGTGTGTGTGTGTGTGTGTGTGTGCGCGTGTGTGTGTGTGTGTGTGTGTGTGTGTGTGTGTGTACGTCTAAGAGTGGCCATTAGGAGAGGCCGTGGTGGGGCTCTCCGTGTTTAGATGTTGCTCAGGGTGCCAGCAGGGGACAGAAAAGACGTCGCAGGCGTTTAAAACACGGCCCCTCCCGTTTCCACTTCTCTGCTTTTCGTTTCACCGCCGAAGATTGATGAAGCCACCAAACCAGAGGAACTGTTTGTGTTAGACACACACACGCACACACACACACACATACACTGTGTGTGTGTGTGTGTGTGTGTGTGTGTGTCTGACCAGAAAGTGGAGATAGTTTATTTAAGGTACCGCCTTAAAGTAAAATTACAGACTGTTAAATCCTCTTTTTTTTTGGCACATTTTTTTTCAGAATTCAGAATTCTAGTTTGAGTTGCTTTAGTGGGATATATATTCCTACAAAATGTGTCACATATTTATAAATGTCAATCCTATAAATATTACAGTGTATTAATAACAGAAGTATGAGGTTATCCAAACCCACTCTCCTGAAATAAGTTAAACAGAATAGCGTATGCTCACTTCCACATGTGTCTCTGGACTTTGCAGACAGAGATATAAACTTTGGCACGAGCAAAATCCCAAATCCCAAATTGCAGAGCAGAATGAAAGTGTAGAACAAACATTGTAGAACGCAGGCCCATGTAATGACATCATTTTTATCTTTCTATCACTTTTTCCCTGCACCAGCTACGCCGATAGCGCTACTCTGGGAATGGGCTATATGCAGTAGAAACAGAGCGAGATTTTTACCTCATTGAAAAGATACTTTATTTAACTATTTACAAAAATCACTGGTGGAAAATGAACAAAAAACTCGGCTCTTGAAATAAACCAATATACCTGGTCCCAGTAAAGGACAGTAATCTATCGTATCAGAACCAGAGGTGGATCCATGTCAGAGGAGGTATTTTATTAATAAATCAGATTTTTGAACAGATTAAGACTTTTTAAGGACCTGCAGACACTGCGTCTCCTGTGTCTTAATCACTCTCAATAGCTCTCTCGCTCTCTCTCTCTCTCTCTCTCTCTCTCTCTCTCTCTCTCTCTCTCTCTCTCTCTCTCTCTCTCTCTCTCTCTCTCTCTCTCTCTCTCTCTCACACACACACCGCTCTCCTAATTACAAGATGTGTACATTTCATCGACTTGGCTCGTCGTAATGTAAATAATTCCATCAGTAATCACAGTGTGACAATGACGCAATGTTCCTTTATCATCTCAGAGACCAAAACAAGAGCGAGAGAGAGAGAGAGAGAGAGAGAGACAGAGAGAGAGGGAGAGAGAGAGAGAACAGGACAGCCAGACAGAGAGAAAGGGAGAGAGATGGAGGAAGCGCAGGAGAGGGAGAGAGCGAGTGAGAGATGGTGGGAAGCAAGGAAAGACAGAGAGAGAGAGGGAGAGAGAGAGAGAGAGAGAGAGAGAGAGAGAGAGAGAGAGAGAGAGAGAGATGGGGGGGGAGGGAGAGAGATGGAGGACAGAGAAAGAGAGAGCGGGAAGGAAAGGAAACCCCCCCCCTAAATCAGAAGTGGGAGAGTCCCAAGATGTTAGTGACTCTGCTACAGGGCCACTCTGTCTGCATGGAGCGGGGGGGGGGGGGTGCATTAGCAAAGGTCAATTTTCATACATTAGCTCCTTCTGCCAAACAAAGACTCTCTATTTCTACCACACAAGGCTGTCATTTTGGAGCACTCTGTAATCGCAAAAAAAGGTATACAGTACAGGACAGGCTAAATTCTCCCTGGGAGGAACACAAACAACCCTTAAATACATTGTTTTGGAGTCTTTGGAATGATTTGTTTCGCTGTCCGTCCGCTGTGTGCAAGGACGGCATTGTTTTAGCACCGCAACGCTGACTGTAGCGCGCCGCAAGAGCACCGTAATGAGACAAATACACAGTCGAAGAACCAGCGCTCTCCACTCCCACGGCCGCCGCCACGCCGCAGACAGAACGCCCCGGCAGGACGCAGCACGGGACGCTGCGGTGCGGCGTTCACACCCAGCTTCACAAATCAGAAATCAGAAATCAGAGTTTTTGCAAACAAGGAATGTGCTTTTGTGCAATTGGTGCCTAACTTTGAACGTTAAACAGCAAAAACATAAAAACTCTAAAAGAAAATGCACCAAAAAACCCCCTCAAAAAATATATAGAAAATATATAACAAACAATAAGCAATAAAAAGGTGCATACAGTACAAGTTCAAGAAAGAATGTGGTTCTTTTCATTTTGTCTATTTTTCGAAAACATATAGTTTTTAAGAAACTGTTACTTATGTCTTACAGTTTCAGCCTTTTTGTTTTCGATGATTGCTGTGCTGTGTGTACACGGCAGCCAATGACTGCTTGTGCCCCCAAAAGAGTACAGGTGTGCTCACTGAGCAACAAAGAACAGAGGATACTGATTAGTTGCAGGCAGGGAACACTATAGTGGTGCTTTACATGCTACACAGGGCCATCAGTACTGGCCTTTGAACGACCCCGTCAGCGCGCGCACACACACACACACACACACACACACGCACACACACACACACACGCACACACACACACACACGCACACACACACACACACACACACACACACACAAGCACATACCCCACATGCACACATACTGTGTTGCATGCACATACAGTAAATACAGGTCACAGACATATCCACACACACACACACAGACACACACACACACACATTCCCCGCATGCACGCACACGCACACGCACACGCACGCACACACACACACACACACACACACACACACACACACACACACACACACACACACACACACACACACACACACACACCTACAAACTCACCCCTACACACTTCCTATCCACCTTTGCGGATATGCAATCATCTCCATGGAGCGAGAACTTGGCAGAACAGGTGGCCGGGCCGGGCCTATCATTAACACCAGATGACAGCTGATTCCACACAAAAGATTATTTTTAAATCCCTAGAAAGAGTTGTGAGTTAGTACTCTGTGCTACTTGAAAGAGAGTGCTCCACGGCTATGTACTTTTCGCGAGTCATGAAAGTCATGAAAGTCTTTTATATTTCAGTACTGTACCACTGTCCCACTGTACCACTGGTTGGGGGGGGGGGGGGGGGGGGGGTGGGGGACAGTTGGAATAAACGCAAGACACTGCAAAAAAGCATGTTTTCCAGTTAGCATCATGTTCCTGTATTTGACTCCATCTCGTGTTTATCTCTCTCTCTCTCTCTCTCTCTCTCCTCTCTCTCTCTCTCTCTCTCTCTCTGGCCGTTGGCATGGGAAAGATTGAGAGCCTTGTCTTTTCTTGGCCAACTCGCCCCCCCCCCCCGCCCCCCGCCCTCCCCCCCACACACCCTCGTTCCCCTTTTCGTGTCTCTTTTAACAACCATGCACATTTGCATTAAAGTCCACAGAAATGAGGCCCCTTGCCTGGCCAAGCTCCCGCCGTGGGCTCTTTGGGTTAGTCAAGGGGGGCGCACGCACTCCAGAGCTAGCGAGAGAAAGTTAGCGGAAAACAACTAGTCCTTTGTATCGCGGTGCACAAAAAAGTACGCCGGTGTACGGCGGCTTGAATTTCTATTTCCGTGCGTGCGCTAACGTATTGTGCAGGTCGTGGCAGAGCGCGGCGGGGAAATAGCACCACACACATGACATTTTTAGTTTCTTTAAATTGGCCTTAGCGAGTTTCCTTCCTGAGATTAAAAAAAAAACAGCTTTTAGCAAACAAACCTGACCTCAATCATTAAACCGTAGGCCAATACAAAAATGTATTTTTGATACAAAATATGATTACTAAAGTATATACAGTAACACACCAAAGAATGTGCGTTGGGTGGTGAAGGAAGTTGCAAATAAAGTAGGCCTGTACATAGTAAATACATAAATAGAATTAGTATGGTCACATGTTCCTGTATCCTTGGTCTCTTACAGCGATCACCCATCATCACTGTGCCAGCAGAGCAACCAGTAAGTAAGCTGTAATGGGATGTTACCAGTTTGACCTAGTAGTACACTGTAATTCAGTTTTTTTTACTTCTATGTATCTTAAACAGCTGCCCAAAAAGATAGAGAGCTTTCGAAAGTGTTCTGTCTCCCTAATTTAGCAACATGCCACTGCACACACAGACACACACACACACACACACACACACACACACGCACACACACACACACACACACACACACACACACACACACACACACACACACACACACACACACACACACACACACACAAGCATGGTGGCTGCATTGTTGTTGACAGATATATGGGGCTCTACGCGGTGTGTGTGTGTGTGTGTGTGTGTGTGCGCTCCATGACTCGATGTCATACTGTGACTCCGCGCACAGCTTGTAAAGACAACCGCGTGAACGACTGTACACACACTTTAGAGAACGTGGGGTACGGCTGTGTGACAGGACAATACACGTTGTACAATATTGACCACTGGCAGCATCCGATCTGGGCAATAATGGTGAAAAAAAGTTGACTTCCTCACTTGAACCCGTCTCTGGGGTCGTGTGTTATGATTGCTTCCTGATTCTCTATAGTGAGGGAAGTGTTGGGAATTACCCCTTCAAAGGGCCTGTCTGGCTGACCAGGACTAATCCCTAGTTAATGGGCAGCAGAGGCAACAGAGCCCGACCAAGGCCACATCGTGAACTGGACGTTTTATGGACGGACTTTCTTCAAAGACTTTGTGCTCTCGATTCGGAGGACGGAGCACGGCGGCCCAATTTGCGAGCGAGCGCATCAGGGCCCATTAAGGAGCTGAATCCGGAGTGAAATATTTTATGGTGAGAGATCAAATAGCGACCCGGCTGATCAAATGCGGGCCGCGTCGGGCGAAAATACACCGAGAGTTTGATCTCTAATTGAGTTCTCCTTCATCCTACAACCAAACAGAGAAGGGTCGTCATCATCCTCAAAAACAACAACAACAACAACAACAACAACAATAACAACAAAAAGCTCACTTATTCTTTTTTTTGGCCAGGGACAGGACAAACCTGGTAAATATGCCAGAATTAGCCAGGAGCCTAGTTTTCATCTGCGGTCCCTGGCCAGGTGTAAAGTTGGCAGCTTTCAGTCCGTTCACTTTCACCACTTGTGTACAGTTGTGTACGTGGCCACTCACACAAACAAACAAACAAACAAACAAACAAACAAACAAACAAACAAACAAACAAACAAACAAGGAAAGCCATGGAGCCAGTCACTGCAGACCTCAGGGTGTGTAGTCGGTGGTGCAGGCCTACTGAGTGGTCGTGATTTTAAGGAACAGGCACAGCTCTCCCTGGTGGCAACACGCAGACAGAGCAAACACACACACACACACACACACGCACACACACACACACACACACACACACACACACACACACACACTAAAGTCATTAGTCTCACAAGCTTTCCAATTTACAGAATTGAGTAGAGACATCAGTCTGTCTATTAATGCCTATTACTGAGGACAAACGCCTTCTATCTGTGAGGGGACATTAGGACGCAGTCTGTGCTGCTGAGACGCAAAGATGTTCACGTTTAAGTAACACCCAACACCTATTGGGCAAAGTGGATTTTAATTAAGGCCTTTCAGCAACGTCAAAGTCAAATATTGAATGCTACGGGGGGGGGGAAATACAGGAACTAATTAATTAATTGGGATTAATACGAGGGACCATGGATGTTGCCGGTGCGCACATGTGGAGCCAGATGCCGCGCAGCCCCTGGGGGAGCAGCAAGGCACTGGAGGAGCGCAAGGCACTGATCTCGGTGCGCTGCTTGCTGCTCGTCGTGATTTTTACGAGGAGGACAGGAGGCTTTTTTTATTTTTTATTTTTTTTTTTATTCAGCTATCACAGCAGGTTTTGGTGTTTGTCAGAAACCGTTGGTGTCGGACAAGCTGTCGTTTTTTGTGAAGGCCACATAAATGTCTGCACATGATGATTTTGGGGAAGAGTGAGCATCATAATAATAATAATAGTAATAATAATAATGTACACAATCTGTTAATGTTACAGTGTCCCAGAAATAATAACTCAACTCAACTCAACACTGTATTCCTATGTGTGACTTTACTTCCTTCAATTTATTTAAGAAACTGTGCCCATGCATGCTACAAAATGCCATCACTCCCAGATATAACAGAATAACACACTTGGCCATGCACAATAATGCTCATTGTGCCATTAGGAGCAACTCCTCTCCAGTGTTGCACCCTATGATTGGTAATTTTCAGATAATTTGCCCACCTCCTCTAATATTTATGTTTCCCCTAAATTGATATGGGAGCAGTTTTCTAACAGCTATTCCTTGTGAGAGATCCGGATTGGTTGGACCCACCCCAACCCCAAAAAAAAATAAGAAAATAACATTGAATCTTTAATCACCTCACCTTTTTAGATAATTCATAATTTAGTGAATTGGGAGTGAGGCGTTTAGCTTTCCCCGGCTGTGGGCTGGTAAATGAAATGGTGTGGAAAGCGTGGGGTCATTAACCTGCTACAGGTGTGTTCTGGGCTCATATTGGGGATAAAAACGCCGCTCCAGCCGAGTGTGACCGACGGCAGGCAGGGAGATGGCACTCATATTTGACCAAGGTATGATCAAATATGAATATATCCTCCATAATTAAAGAAAGATATCCCTTCATAAGTGGGGTTTCTGAAGGCCTCGGAGGAGCATTACAGCCCCCCACCCCCCCCCCCCTCCCCCCCTCTCATCCACCTCAGATACCCTTTGCACTAATAATATGATTTATGTCATCAAATGATGGACTTTTTACTGGCACATCCTAGCCATTGTCATACACATAAAAACTAATGTGAGATCACTATTTCACAATCAGTGAAATCCATATCTGCAAAGCACTGTTTAATAAGACACCACGTCTAAACAGTGTATTCACATATACATTACATTTAGGGCATTTGTAAAATGTTAAATGTATTCACATATATACTACATTTGTAAACACAGGACAACAAAACTCCAAATATTTGTCAGATTCCACTGGTGTATTTATTTTAATAGAATCATTGATCCACCATAAATACATCTAGGATTGTTATTCTTTTCTTTTTTTTTGGATAAAATAATCCTGATATGGCATTGACTTATTTCATACACAGACAGGGCCATAACTCTGCTGTTTATCGATCCTTCAACCTCTGTTGAATTTATTTCTACGAGTCTATACAAATCTGTTTCTGTGCAGCCTATTGTACTGCGAGGGTTAATGTATTATACAAAGTGTTCAGATCAGGGATTACATCCCCACCACCACCACCACCACCACCCACAGCCTCCCATGCACCATGCACCCCCCCCCCACCCACACCCCCAATTCCATCAGTCAATTCTTGGGTCTCTCTTGTGCATTCATCATCTTGACAGTTGCAGATAAGGCAATTATTTTCCCCAAGCAACTACAAAATGTAGACACGTGCTGCCTCTGTGACACTGTGTCTGTCTGAGAGGAAACATAAAGTATTGTTCCACTAGTCACTTATGGCACATATTGCTTTGCCACAAAAGGAAAGCAATGTCGTTCTGTAAGAGGCACACACACACACAGACAGGAAACAGCTGTTTGAGAGTGCTGGTGCATCATAATCTACTCCAGTGATTCATCTTCGCTTGTGGTTTCAGGGGTTTGTTTTCTCCCCTCCATCGATAAGGGCTCTTCACAACCCCCTAAAGAGATTTGATGATGTGTTCTCCACATGCTTTGTCGCTCGAGCATCGGGTTTTGGCACATGTACAGTAAATGTTGAACTAAATTTGTTGAATTGGTAACGTGTGCGAACGCTTAATAACCTGATTATTTCTATTTTCCCCCAGCTAGGCGGTTGCACGTCTTCCCACAACAAATGCTTAAATGAATCATGCTTAAATGAATCATATTCATAGGTCTAGTAAGATTCCTTTTTTATGTCTTTCCCATAACTAATAAGAAACAGGCCTTATTGACCTCGTGGCCTCCATGTAAGAGAAAAAAAAAGACCATAACCATAGGCTACCCATGACAAACATGAAAAACAATACAATCGCAGTACATTGTTGTTTCCCTTCATTTAAATAAAAAGACAAAATAAACACCACCCTGCCTACTATAACAACTAAGCCTTCTACACGTGTCAACTCCTCCACATACAGCATGCATGACAGGCCTCCAGTCTCCAGGCCCTGTCGGTGGTGCGAGTTCTGCTTCCGGCCGCTAGGGGGCAGCAGAACACCTCGCTTGGTATTCGCGCCACTTCGCCTCCCCCCTTCCCCCTGGGCTAGCTAGCCGTCTGCTGTGAACCTGTCCACGTCGCCGTCGTCGTCGTCGTCGTCCCACACGGAAAGATAGGCAATTGTTGTATATTTGTAGTTATTATTTCAATTTCAATGTTCATTTTGCTTCCCGGTTCGATGAACAAGCCGTAAGTTAGGCTATATTTTGCGAAAAACGATGCGAATGTGCTCCAAAGAAGTCGCCAAAGACTCGACGCCATTGCGCTAGCGAAACATCTCGATATCGCGCTAACGAAGGAACGAGTGTGAGCATTTGAGTGTTAATTAACTGCATTGAATGACGCGAATATCTATCTGTAGGGAGTTCAAACAAATACAACAGCACACAGCGTCGACAATTTTGCGGATTTTAGGCGGACTTTGGACGGAAAAAAAACGTTGCATTTAAACTGCGACGAGAACGGCGCGTTTGAATTTAACCGCCCGTGTGACGTGGGGCCGACGTAAAAAGTCGCCTCGAGGTTTGCCGCCGTTCCCGTGTTTCAAAGTATCGTCCTTCGTGTTTTTATCCTTCCTTTTCCGTGGGAGACGTCGGGGGTTTTTATAAGCCCCCATGAGTTAATAAGGGTGACGTGTAGATTGGGCGGGAGGTCTGTCATCGGATCAAAGCGGGAAACTTGTTCCCAGTCGCTGCTGTCAGCACATTTTAATGTGACCACCGCACATGATTGCTAACCCCGGCTAGACCCGCGGTCCCTCCTTAAAACTTTCCCACAGCGAGTGTCCCGGTGATTCATAGCTTAATTATCAACTCGCCACTGATTTCTTTTGAGAACTGTGTTGCCCTTATATTATTTTAAGAGGGCCAACGGTGGCTCGCCAGATAAAGTGGGTCTCCTTCGACTGATGAAACAGGGGTGAAATCACAGCCACCGCACCTGCCAGCATTGTGTTGAACCTATTTAAATCACATATTAAAACACAATATGACTAAATATACTCGGTTACAAGAAGACTAGCCTATATTGGAGGGAGGGAGGCCTATTGCCGAGTGGCATATAAACTCCACAATGAGGAGGCTAAGGTGAATCAAGGCCGCTAACTTAACTTAGCCGAGATTGTATTTCAAAACAGAAAGTACGAGAGAAAGCTTTGCCCTTGAGCAGATCTCTGAGATGTTCTACAGAGAGCCTGCACTAAAGTCTCTCTATAAAGCTCAACATTTAACACTTGCCCAACAAGCCTGTGAGATATGGCTTGCACAGAAACAACTCAGTGTAGTCCAGTGCAGCAAGATGCGAGAAACCGTGAGTAAATAGAGATTTTCTTTTTCCCTTTTCCGCAGAAGAAGTATCCAATGTCCAACAACAACAACAACAACAACAACAATAATACTGCGTCGGACATGGACAAAACGACATGGACAACAACCCGTAAACATATCTTAGCCGTGAACAAGTGAGTACTCTGAAACGCCGTGGGTTCAAGATCGGGTTCAAGGAAGGACGCTATAGGAGGGGAGCGAGGGAAGGAGGCGAAGGAGAGGAGGATGTGTGTAAAGAGTGCGTGGAAGTCGCGCAGGGATCCGACAAGGGATGGTGCCAAGATGCCCTCTCCTCCGACTGAGGCTTCCGTGACAGTAAATCAAAGGGCCGCGAAGAAGGCCGTGCTTTTCTCTGTACCACCCACACGGTATATCTATCGAAGGCGGCATATCGCGGACGCCGTGGACACACCTCCTGCTGGCGTGTGGTGGTGGTGGTGGTGGTGGTGGTGGTGGTGGGGGGGGGGGGGGGGGCGGTTGCATAAAATGTGCAGGTCTTTTCTTTTTATATGATTTATGGCGTATTACATCCGCCTTTTTTTCCTCCGCCCGCTTATTTCGAATCATGTCGTTCTCTGTGAACTCTTTCAAAGTCAACTCAAAGAGAAAGTAGGCCTATGTGTTTAACATCGGCATCACCCCGGACGGAGCTGTAGGCTAGTGATCAAGGCTCCGTTAAACCGAACTGTTAGGCTTTGCATTCATCCCCTTGCAGTGGTACCTTGTCATTGTTCATTCTTATGAACAAGGACGATATATAAACAAAGGCTATGTATATATAGGACTATACGTACTGTATATAGCCTATATATATATATATATATATATATATAAAGAAGATAAAGTTTGTAAAATATACTAGCTTACCCGTGAGCCAGTGTCCAGCCCATCTGTGTGCGGGGAGGCATGGTTGCGTGTAATGAAAGAGTCTGCTAGCTGCGTAAGGCCTGCACAAGGCTGCTGGAAAAGTAGTTTTACTATAAGAGAGCGAGAGAGAGAGAGAGAGAGAGAGAGCGAGAACAGTGAACAGAAGGAGAAGAAGGGGAATCCATGCCGAACCCTGAGTCCAGCCTCTCGAAACTGTCCCACCAAACACTTTTTTTCTTCTTCTATTGTTATTTTCTTTTTTTTAGGGGGGGGTGGGGGGGGGCGGGGGGTGAATCTCTTTCTTTTTTCGGTTCCGTTTTTTTATTTGCCCATGTGTTGAAGCAGATGGTGGCAAAACTATATCATTATTTTAGAATTACCCGCATGTAGAAACGCATAATCTTACCGTCCCACTGTTTCATCGGTTTTATGGATTTCGGATGGATGGATTAAACGTGTGCAGATAAACAGCGAGAGCAGACCCTGCCGTGTTGCAAAATGTCAGTGCAAACATAAAAAATACATAACACACATTCACACACACACACACACACACACACACACACACACACACACACACACACACACACACACACACACACACACACACTCGTACTCCTGCACACTGTAACACAACTGCACACACACGCGCACACACATGTGCACACACACATGCACGCACACACACAGCCACCCACACCAATCCCTTACAAACATTGATTTCTGTTCTGTTCTGAATGGTGTGTGTTCTGTTCTCGCCCCCCCCCAGTCTAGATATTCTTGCCACTGCCCATGCTGTTAGTGCGGTCGGCATCCTCAAACTCTTTACATCCATTACATCCACTAGGTAAATACCTAATACTGGAAACATTTGTCAATGTATCTGCCTGGCTGAACAGAATAGATTATTGGGGGTTGGTGGTGGTGCTGGTGGTGGTGGTGGTGGTGGTGGTGGTGGTGGTGGTGGTGGGGGGGCCTGAGTAAAACACACTGCATTCCCAAACAGCACTATATGCCTGTGACATATTAAAAACTTCTCTCACACACCATCTTTAGTGCCAAGGGTATACTACATTTCATGGAAATATAAAAGTCTGTGAACCATAGAGAAACAGTTTTGGCGAAAAGAATGGAAATGTCAATATATATATATATATATTATACGTACACATAAACATACCAAAAGAATAATGTTTGACATCATTATAACAAGCCTTCAGCTACAGCAATGTATCCCAGCGGATATGTTTGGTCAATGTTTGGTCTAAAAATCGAATCAACTATTTTGCTTTAACTAAACCCTGACCTCAATCAATTTATATGATTTGTAAAAATGTTATTTACTATTTGCTAAACATGTGCAAATTCAGGCATTCCCACAATGTATCTAGGGTGAAAAAACCCCCCAAAAAACAACATGTCTTTTGTGATGGATCCCATTGCACAAATTATCCCAACTTATCTCCTCAATTACCACAGGACTAAAAGAACAACAGCATTTAAACGGGGATAAGTGTCTCATCTAGGAGTCTAAATGCTCCTAAACAATAATGGAAACGGATCTGTTTGAAGCTCATAAATTGGATTAGTACTTTCCTAAAATGGCTAGTATGAATATGCATGACCCAGCGGGAAGTCGCGAAAGAGTTAGACACCCAGTAGAAGCTGTTCCTTTTAAACCCATGGCACAAAAGAACAAAGTAATAAGACAAATAAAACAAAAAAACACACATACCTAGCTGGCCTACATATCACAAAAAGGCTTATTATAAAAAATATTTAAAAAAAAGGGTTCGTAAAATAAAAACATTTTATTTTACTCTGTGGCTCAAAGTAAAGTAATGTAACGACATTACTAAGGATTCCCTAATGTGAAATCTCCTCATCCGTTGACCCATAAAAATAAGCAGGGACGGAAACCAATGAAACAAACAAACAAACAACAAAACAACAAAAGCGTACATCGGTTCACAACCAACCATCTTTTCGTTTTTTTTTTTTTTCTTCTACGGAATGTGCGTCTTTATGTTCGCTTCCCGTCTGGTGTGCGGGGGGCAAACTTGTCGATCTGTCGCGTTTCCGTCCTGCGTAATTGATAAAAAAAAAAAAATGGCACCTCGGTATTTTTTTCTTCCATGGACGCTCTTCAACGGACATAGACAATAAAGAGAGAGAGAGAGAGAGAGAGAGAGAGAGAGAGAGAGAGAGAGAGAGAGAGAGAGAGAGGGCTAAGGAGTGGACCGGGTGGGATGTTGGGGGGAGGAAGGGGGTGATGTCGGGTGTCTTGTTTGGGTGTGTTCTCATTCAACCCCTCCATATTCCGTTCCTGGTTCTGCTTCATAGGTCTCAGCCCATTGTGAGGCCCTGAATAGGAGACCTTTATAGGACCATCTCTGCTTCCGTTAATTAGAAGGCCCCCTCCCCACCACCCACCACCACCCACCACCCACCACCACCACCACCACCCTCCTTTCATGCATCCGCTTCTTGGGAAGTCACAGTTAACACTGACAAGGGACAACAAAAAAAACCCTTATGGTTGCCCCCCTTCTGCCGTCCCATTTGTCCCTCTGCGACATCAAACACATCAAACGGCAGAATAATGTTTTCTGGTTTGGTGGCGCGTTTGGTAATTTGACAGTAGGAGTCGGGAAAGTTTTGCAAATGGAATACGGCGAAGTCGGCTCGAGAGTTTTAGTTGCGCAGTAAAAGAAAAAAAAAAGAACGAACGTACGAACAAACGAATGAACGGAAGTAATGGCCGGTAATTCGTTGAAATGCACAGATATATTTATTCTTCTTCCATATCCGTTGCAGTGGGGGGGCGGAATTAGGAGTTGATGATGCGTCGCAAATTAGATAGGTATCCCAGTACTCGAGTTCTGAAAACCGCGCCTGGCGATGTCATAAAGAGGAGCCGCTGGCTTGCGATTCTGAAGGGCCGCGGCGGCCATTGTCCGGGAGTTTGTGTTAAGAGTTAGAAACCATAGGAGATTCCAAGCGCGATTATATGCATACTGATTGTGCACGAACCCCTACTTGTCTTTACAGATGAAAACGATCAATTGTTCATGTGGTCTTAAGTGATGAAGAGAAGAAGGACGGGGGGGAGGAGGAAAAAAAAAATTGTCCCGGGGCCTGTTATGACATTTAGCTGTGGATGTCCTTTCATACCTTGAGATTCCCTTTGCCTCATTAGTTAACACACTTTCTTAGTTTTGAACAATATCTTAGCTTGAGTTCTCCCAGCAGACGCCCCCCCCCCACCCCACCCATCCACCCCCTTTCCCCACTCCCCCTAACCTGCACGCCCCCCTCTGCTGCTCAGTCCATACTTCCAGGGCCTGCAGCAGAGGGCTCCAGAGTGAGGGCCCTTCCCCACCCAGCCCCCCCTGTCCTAACAGCTTTAATACTTGTAATTATCTCTTGCTGGGGGAGGCTGGAAATTGGATTAGGGTGGTGAGTCTCAGTTGAATGAATTACCTCCATCTCCCCACTTGGTGGGCCACACACTGATAAAGTGCGGAAAAACGGATTTGGATTCAGCCTTAGCATTCATGGCTTCCTTGTGGAAAAATGAAATTTTCCGACAGAAGGGGCCAATGTGCCAGCGGTATCTGTCCACAACATGTTTCATCTGGTCCTGCTCTTCTGGAAATGCAATTACCTGCCTTATCGGCAGCCTAAATGGTGACAGTTTGGCAGGGGAGTGGTTGCACCTGCCAAGAGCATCATTCGCCAATGTTTTGGTTTGCACGTTTGAATCTTTCAGAATTCACTAAGTTTGATTAGTGAATTCCCACACGCCAACCCTCCCACCCCCGTTTTCCACCTGTCAAAGGCGGACTGATCCGGAGATTTCTTTACAAGTGAAATTATCATGCAAAGAATAGCGAAAGGCTGGAAAACAGATTAAAAACAAAAACCAATAGGGCTCATAAAAAACCGTAACGTTTATGGTAATAGTTAATCTCTCTCTCTCTCTCTCCTCACCATTATTCTACCTGTTAAATTATGTGCTCCACACTTTCATTACCCTGCTCATAAAATTGACACGGTCAAATAAATCATTGACTGTTCAGGAGAAATGAGACTTAAATGCACTTATATTGTGATATTTACCAAAGGAGTTTGCCTCCGAAAATACACTGCTGCAACACAACCCACAATACACGTCAAGAATAATGTTTCGTCTTATTTTGACGTTATTTATTTATATTTATTTTATTCCTATATTGCTGCCAATTCCTGGACTTGAATGACTGCACATGCAGTCTTAGATGATGGTCAATTATTTAACAACATCAATGCAGCCAATGTGTTCTACATGTGTTGCTCCCTCCGAGGAGAAAAGCTAAGCTCTTTCAAATGGTCTAATAAATCAATAAGTGGAAATCTTGCCACCGTGGATAACTCACATCCAATGAACGATTGCATGTACATTTCGCTGGGTAGGCCTATGTCAGAGACTCACATTGAGAGCAGAGGGTGTGTGCAGTATCTAGAGTTTGACATAATGCGAGGCAAAAAACAAAAATTCAATGACTGATTTGAAATAGGGTGCACATGAGTGCACCCTGTTGTAATATGAAGATGGTAATTTTATATTGTTTACCTTCTTTGTGTCAAAGCCACATTGTGTGGAATTAGGAGCTCTGTTCACAACACACAATGCAACTCTCATTATGTTCTGTCTAAGTAAAGTTAAAACTTAACTACGAGCTAAATTAAAGAAGAAAACGCTCAGAGGAAAAGTTAGCTAACTTTGTTTTGTTTTTCCGCTGTTGTTCACTAAACTGTGCGACGATTTGCTTTCATATTTCATTTCCTGCTGTGTCACTCTTAAGAAAATCAGATCAAACAGAGGACAAGCTAGCCCGACATACCCGCAGCTCGCTATCGCTAACACCCCCCTCGACTTTTCCACTTCCCATTCTTTTAACCCCCTACCGCGGACAATCCTTGAAGGTAGATAAAAAGAACAACAAAGGATAATTAAATCTAAAGACGGGGGGAGTGGGGGATCTCGGCTTTCTCTCACAAACAGTTGGGGATAGATTCCAGCACAGTGAGGGTTTGGCTAATTTATACAATAGCCTGATGGGAGTCCTTCAACATTAAACACATTGAATGGGATGTGGCTGGGTAAAGAGAAGACGCCATTGCTTATGTAATTACATGCTTTTATTTTTTTGGTGTTTAGTGAATTTATGTGTTACATGTTTTAAGTTTGAGTTTATTTTCAAGACCAATGCGATTTTAGTCTATTTCCAACACCAATGCTGGTAGCACTATTGTTAGATGATCAATTTTTAGCACCGCTATTATCAACGGGGGGAAAACATTGCTCCGATGTGCCTCGTTGTTCCGGTTTGAGCCGGTTCGCGTGCCATCGATGACAAATCTAAAATTATAATACTGTAATTCTTCACATAGAGCCCAGTTATTTAGGCACAAATTTAATATTCATTGCTTTTGCAGCTTGGTTGGTTTTAAGGTGCTATCACCCCAATCCACCTTCCAACCAACCCCACCCACTCCCAACACATCGCAGCCATCAACACCCCGCAAGACGCCCCGCAAAAATAGGGGGCAAATTTGCCAGTGGGCTAGGACAGATAGACACCCGTCCACCCTTTTCCTTTATCCTCCTTCACTCAGCCCACAACCCCCTTCCACAACCACCACTCCCCTGCTACTCCCCCTTTCTCCATCCCTGCCTCTTTCCTCTATCTGGCCCCCCGCCACCACCACCACCACCACCACCACCCATCACTCTCACTGTCCTTGTTTTTGATCTTCAAATGCTGGTAAGGATAATGACTACAAATCAGCGATGAAGGTGAGTGATCACACTGTGGCCCACCCATCCCAGCTGGCCTCGTTTTTTTTTTTTTTTTTTCATACGATGCATCTTTCTGGGGAGGGGGAGCCCACGAGTGAACTCCATCAGTAGGACTGCAGCACAGTGCACACCCCGGGCCTCCGGATGGCGGTCCCAATACACTTGTCGTCGCGTCAATCGGACTCCGGGAGGTGGTAAAACCAACCTTAGCCGCTCTCTCGGGTTAACGGCATACACAAAACTCTTTGCTGGAGGCCGACTTGGAGAAGAAACTGGTTTAAACTGTAGGCTCAAAGGAGGATAGTTGTAAAATGTGCGCTTGTTATAGCTCCTAAAAAATAATGATATACTCAGTCGAAAAGAAGAACATCCAATGAGTATGCCATGAGTATCCAATGTGTAGAAGTGTGTAGAAGGTGTAGGTTACACTATGAGTATCCAATGTGTATAGAAGATGTAGGTTATAGGCTATACCATGAGTATCCAATGAGTATGAGAAGTAGTCTATTCCATGAGTATCCAATGTGAGTATAAGAAGTACACTACACCATGAGTATCCAATGAGTAACAAGAAGAAGGCTTTACTATGAGTATCCAATGAGTATAAGAAGTAGGCTATAGCGTTAGTATTCCATGAGTATAGAGTATGGAGTGAGTATGCCAACAGTATACTATGGGTCAAGAGTATCTCCTAGATTAAACCATAAGTATGAAATGAGTATGTGTCTCTGGACCCCCCACCCCGGTTCATGAGGTCTCCTCTCTGTTTACCCGTCAAAACAGTTATTAAAAAGAGTCCCGGTTATCAGGAGTCCTCTCCTTTCACATCATAACTTTTTAATGGGCAGTTTAGATGATTCATGCCAATCAAACATCTGCTCCATTCCCCCTTGTCAAGAAGAGCACCTGTTGACCTCTGCGCGACCTCTGCCCGCTAAGCGGCGTGCGGGGACAGCGAGAGGGGACTGCGGCGGCGGCGGCGGCAGCGGCCGTGTGCTATCTCAGACGGCCGGGGTTTAAAGAAGACCAGAAGACCGGCGTTTTTTACGACCACTGTTTACCTTGGTGGAGCCCATCTTCCCTTTTTTCCCCGTTCGTTTTTTTGGGGGTTTTTTATTATGCCTTGCAAAAAAATGTTTCACTAGGGAACAGGAGGTGAAATTTTTCTCATCCAAATGGATGGCAATTTCCCCCCATTTAGCACCTGAAGGTAATTAGCTCGAAGAGATTGCGGAGTGAGAAACACGTTCATGGAACATTAACTCTCGCACATTCTCCAGTTGCATGGAATTAATAGGAAAGATTAAAGTTTAAAGAGAGCAAATGCCATTACCTCACACACAACACCTCTCCTCTCTCCGTGGCAACCATCTCTGGCTAACTTTTCCACCTCCCCACCCCCTCTCTTCTTCTTCTCCTCCCTTTAATACGTGTGTATTTCAACAATGGCATCCGTAGCTTGGAATACCGTCGTAGACTCGCTGTGTGTGATCAAACTGGAGGAGGAGGAGGAGGAGGAGGGTGATCTGCTGGTTCTCCGTGAGGGTTTTCCTGCGTGACACCATCCAGGGACCCAGGGTGGCCCCGCCATTTCATTTTGCTACCATAACAGCTTATTGCCTGTTTCCCCCTTTTCGCTTTAATACTTTAATAACCAGACCCGGAACCTTCTATCCGGAAAGCACGCTAAGTAAATACTAAAGAAGACTAAAACAAAAAAATAGTTCACTCATCAATCCTAAATAGCATTCATCTTGTTAATCGCGTCGTCTTTTGTCTAATTATGTTCAGTACAAACAAGGACACTGTATATATTTGTTAAATAACACATGATTAACTGTATCTGTGGGTGTGTGTTTATATAGGTTGGCGAATGGGTGTACACTGGTTGTCATAAAGGCGGTGAAAATCGCAGAATCAATCATACCTTAGAAATTAAGGGTTGAAAGAAATTAAATTGAGACATAGTGGAATTTATTGCCCAGAAAATCCCATTCTACTATCTGATTTGAAAAGTCCAGTCCTCCAAGCTCACGAAAATCTATTTTCCACATTTTAATACCCGGCATAAGAGTCCTCATAATTCATTCGAGTGTGTTAAGCACAGTTTTATTAGATCTGAAACAAATTTTGGTGGGGGATCCTATAGGCCATTAACCATGGAGTAATTTTATCCTTGTTTCCTTAATGATGCCATAATGGCGAGTGAATTTCTTAACTAAAGACCAAAGAACATTTTGAAGGTCAGCTTCATCTGCAGACTCCTTCATGCGCTTCTAGGAGAGATTGGAAAAGTCAGACATTTTTGAGGAGTCATTAATAACGCTAAAGCCGAACGGGCTATTTGCGTTCTCGCTCTCTACCTTTTAATGTTACAATCTTTTCCCATTCTCCCACTCCTTTCTCTTTATTCCCTCTGTTTTGTGCCATTTCTCTCATGCAGAAAGAATGGAGGACCGAATATAGGGGGGGGGGGGGGGGCAAAAATGGCATTGCAGTGGCATACAGATCCCAGATGTGGTGCCTCACTGATTTAAATGTTATGCCTTTGTTATCACTTTAATTATTCTCTTTATTCATTCGGTTTCGGGGCAAACCAGAGAAACACTTGATATGCCAAAATGCCATGGGAACAGTTTCCACTTTGCGTGCGGCGCGCTAACGTCTAATTGGAATTAGAATTAGAGGCGAGCCTTGAAACGATGGTGCTTTATCCTGATCGCCTTAGATATCCTTCAGAGTCAGTCATTTGTCATAGCGGGGCCATGCTGGGAACACTCCCGCTAATCAAAGCGCCATCTACTCCCAATCTTCTTCTTCTTCTTCTTCTTCTTCTTCGTCTTCTTCTTCTACTGCCATTGCACCTCTGTCCCAATAAACGCTGCCTGATGGGTGACAGCACATCTGGGGGGTCTTGGTGAGAACAGGGGGGTTGGCTTTTTTTTTTTGCCATGTTAAAAACAAGCCTACAAAGTTTCGCAGAAGAGACCAAAACACTCCCCAAACTACTGAATGTGTTTGGTAACCTTATCTTCTCTGAAACACTTCTTGTTGGAGGTCACATGTTTAATTGCCACTCCTGTGTGAAGAAAAGAGGAAAAGCCTGTCTGTGCATTTGCAAATGATGGATGGAATGGAGAGGAACCCAAGTCTCGCAGAGTGAAGGGTAGAACGACATGCAGAACTAACTGAAAACTTTTTTCATCCAACTTTTAGGAGAGCTCTATTTCACAGAAAGAGATGTCTGAACTCTTCCCTTCCATTTACGTCAATGGACCTGCCAAGATGGACGCCTGGCTGCTAATTGAAATGAATCAGACTTTTACAGCAATGTCTTTGCAAGGTCAGTGATTTTTCCAGTGGTTCCCTCTATAAAATGACACACCTCTGAGCACGGGTGCTCCACCCCCTGAAGATTAGCCACATAAATAAGTTAGACCCCGGGACAAAAGGGGCTCCCTCCTCCCGGGTGGGCCCCCGGTGGAGCCTGCTAGCTCTGGCCGTTAGCGGTGTCTCTCTCTCTCTCTCTCTCTCTCTCTCTCTCTCTCTCTCTCTCTCTCTCCTCCGTCATTGTATGTCAGTGGGACTTTTCTCCCCACTGGCCCCCCAGGTGAGGAGGGGAGAAAAGGGGGGTGAGGGGTGTTCCTTAAAGGAATTGAAGCTGACAAGCGTTAACATTTAGAAATGTACCAATAAATGGCTTTTTATGCAGAGCTAAGCCAGCGCCTTGGTGGCGGCGGTGTCAGACGTCGCCGGTGCTCAGGGAGGACTGTCAGCCTGTCAGGAGTCCTCTGCCTGCCAACGACTGAAGCACTTGTCCGTCACCGGCAGTCAAACGACACCCTGTTCATGTACGGCTTGGCGGTGGAGTAATGCCCTTAGAAATATCGGATTTATCAAGTGCTAGGTTACCTTTGGCATTGCTGTTGCAAGCAAATACAATTAAATATAATTACTGTGATATGCCGCGGTTGACTCTAAAGCTCATTTAACACTTGCGCCCGAGCCAGTGGAATTACTCACCCGTCAAGGCTAGTGAATTATGGGAATTGAACATAGCAAAGGACAAAGGTACAAGTGCACATTAGTACAACAATAAGCATTCATTCTTTGTTGAAAGAGCAATTAAGTAATACATTTTCAAAACATATTTTACATCTATATACCGTATTAATGACATTTAATGACAACCCCCAACGGTCAAAGGAACTGCTCTGTTCGGAATCAGCTATACATGAAGAATTACACAGAAGCCACTATTTCCCTTGTGCTCCTGTCTGCGGAAATGTTCTGGAATTCCCTTTGGTGGAAAAAAAAAAAAAGACCTTACATGGCAAAATGTACCTTTAATAGCTAGAGACATTTTCTTTTTCAGCAACAAGTTTAATTGGAAAGAAGTAGAATTCACTTTGAACGGGCGGAAAAAAAATAAATCGGTGTGACAAGATGATCGATTACCTGTAACTCCACCTGACACAGAAATTAGAGTTTTTTAATGATGGGCTGCCTCTTCTTGGACATGAAATTCAAATGCTCTCCCAAAGTCTACCTTCAGCCATCACTTGTCTTGCGCGCTTGTACGCTCCAAATGGAGCCACTCTGTCTTTGTCACCAGAGAAAGGACATTGTTATTACCGACATGCCTTTGTATTAACCAATTTCATTCCTCTTCAAGTAACATCTCCCCAGCTCCACCTACACCGTTGTCTTCTATTTGCCCTCAAAGCACATTGCAGAAACTGTATCATTATAATTTTTTCGTGTGTTAAATTCACACGTTTAATTTTAATGACATTAAATTAAATATAACCAAGATAAAAATAAGAAATAAAATAAATAAATGCAAGATAATCCATTTGAAGAAATGCTTTAAAAAATCTATATAAAATTATTATTTTATATCAAATATTGATATGAAATTTACATGAAATATAGAAAAAAAACACAAAATAATATTGTACTTATTGGGGTATAAAGACACCTCCAGAACCAAGAAATACGCAGTGGTCAATCTCAATAGGAATCAGTTATCATTAAACACGCAAATGAGTCTCCAAGTCCACATTCATCAGACAACAAGCGGCCCCGGTGCCCTGCTGACAGCACGGAATCGATAATCAAGTGCAGCCTTTTCTTTAATATATTTTGACTCTAAAATAACCAACCATGAAGGGGCACTCATTTACAGCTCATAAAATCCACATATTTCTCATTTATGACTCGCCTGCCCGCGATCTGCCTAATGTGACACCTTTCTTGATCAAATTATAGCATCGAGAGTGTCACAGGAGGAGGAAGTGTGAAGTTCCCTCCGCCGCCAGCCCAGGGAGAGGCGAGGCGTTTGGGTAAGAGCGTGTCCCTTGTGAGGCTAGCCATGCGGCGCCCCGACAGCTGTCCACATGGCAGGAGTTATTGATCCAGTTATCATCGCTGGATCATCACAGTGGACTCATGGTGCGCACACAGAGGGATGAGGAGGAGACGCTATCTGACTGACTGGTTGACTGACTGGCTAACTGACTGACCGGCCCGGCAGACTGAATGTCTGTCTGTCTGTCTGTCTGTCTGTCTGACTGAGTGACTGAATGGATGACCGCTGACTCAATGGATGGCTGATTCACGGACCAACTGACTGCTGACTGCTGAAGGACCAACAGAATGACCGGCTTACTGACTGGCTCACTGAATGGCTGATTCACTGACAAACTGACTCCTGACTGATCCTATCAACAGGCAGGCTGGTTCGGCTCAACCACGGCTACGACGAAAGACACCAACAAAACATGTTATTTTGTTTACGCTCCTAACTCCCCGGAATATTCCTATTTTGCTTGAAACGGCACGGAAGGAAGACTCTGGCTTATGGCTGTGTACCATTCAGACAAACCGTGCATTAACATACGTACACTCAAGACTCCCCGACAGCCGTGGATGCTGACTCGGTGTAAAGACGTCGGG
Organism: Coryphaenoides rupestris; assembly: GCA_002895965.2. Classification (NCBI taxonomy): domain Eukaryota; kingdom Metazoa; phylum Chordata; class Actinopteri; order Gadiformes; family Macrouridae; genus Coryphaenoides; species Coryphaenoides rupestris. The sequence goes on from PIJE02000878.1 coordinate 127,725, forward strand.
AATAGTAGGAGGAAATTGCCCGGGACATGCCCAACGGTGCCACGGTTACGGCCCTCCCAGAGCAGGGACTATAAAACCCACCTCACCTCACTGAGTTATACGCACAGGGCCCCAGATATTTCATTTGCTTGATCACTTTGCACCATCATAATCACTCTGAAACAGATTTATCACCGCACCTGGGGGTGAGGGAGAGAGAGAGAGAGAGAGAGAGAGAGAGAGAGAGAGAGAGAGAGAGAGAGACGACCACGGTGGCTTAGATACGTCAGACGCTTTCCACATCTGTTTGTTTCCTCCTCATCGAGAGCGAGAGAGAGAGCCTTTGTCTTATTTAGAAGGGAGAAAATGTGAAATATGACAGGCGATTGTGGCTTCATTTGTTCTGTAGATTGCCTCACACACACCTCCCCACATGTCGGTGCCAGTCTCGGTCTGGCGGCAACACTGATTTCTTCTACTCCCCCCCCCTCCTCCATCCTCCCACCACCACCCACCACCCACCACCCACCACCCACCCTGAAACCCTAAGCCTGATCCCCACCCGTTTTTGTTCTCCGTTGGTCTTTTGTACGGACCCTCCACCCAGGCCTCTTCCTCCTCCTCCTCCTCCTCCTCCTCCTCCTCCATGCCTCCACCAGGGGGGTGGGGGGGGGGGGGTGCTTGAGGAGCAGAGGCCCGTGGTGGAGGACACAAGAGGGTCCATGTGGCGGCCACCACGACCCAGCCACCGGCGCCATCCCTGCTGCCCCCCCCCCTACATCGCTCCGAGGGATCATGCTGTTTATTGCGTCTGTCAGGAGGAGCATAAGGGTCGCAATGCGTTGTAAGTCCATCGGCTGGGCACTTAGTGGCGTGGGCCGCGTGCAGGTTGCAGCCGGTGGCCGGTGACGCGCTTCTTTTTTCGGGAAAATGGACTAATGGCCGGACTCGACGGTTCCCGTAAGAGGGATCTGGTCGTGTTGCGTCGTTGCCCGCTTGTTGACAGTCCGGCTCTCAGTGGTTTCGGTTCCTTTAAGTCCTCCGCGCTGACAAACCCTTCCCTCCACCCCTCATGGGCTTGTTCGGAAAGCAGTGGGCTTTTTGGGTTTTTGGTTTTTCCAGCTGAGTGGCTCGAGCTCGGACTACGACCGATAAAAAAGGGAAAAAAGTGGTAATTCTATTAAATGGTTTTTCTTTCTTTTTTCTTTTTTCTTTTTTCCCCGAGACGAGGGCCCCCAGAGTATGGCCCCAGTTATTGATGGTATTATTATGTGTGGCATCCCCCCCCTCTGTGAATAATAACCCATTATCTTTCATTTTTCCTGTTTTTTTGTCACGAGATGTTGGAAAGGTTAAGTAATTTGTTTTAATGTTAAAACTGTCAGGCACCAAACACAGCCACATCTAACCCCCGCCCCACCGCCCCACCGCTCCCGCATCCCCGCAACCACCCTCAGTACTTTAAACTAGACCATGTCTTTTAAACAAGCTATTCCAATAAAACTCAATGCAATTCCCTTTTCTGTCCTTTCCTACTTATTCTGGGGTATTTTGGGTGGGTGGTGGGGGGGGGACGGGATCGCAATTGAATTGGATTTGGCTTACTTCACCAAGCCTATCAGCGATGCTTGTTTTGTGTTTGATGCAGGATTCGTGTTTGAAGCATGCGAAATAAAACACACACACACACACACACAAAGAGAAGAAACATTATGTATTAAAATTATCTTTTCAATCCTTCATAGCTGCATGCAAAATCCCGGTACACACACGTATGTACACCCGAGCCGTAGACAAAGGATGACGAGTTGAAGAACGAAAAAAAAAAAAAAGGGGAAAAAAATGCTCTTTACGCTTCGGTGCATTTGAATTTATACAAAACTCCCTCCATGACATTGATGAATGTTACACTGTATTCTACAACATGTTTAATGCATAGGTCTGCTAAGTTAAGCTTTCTACACCACAGCTGTGGATGGAGTCACCACCACCACCACCACCACCACCACCAACCACCACCTCCACCACCAGCACCACCACAGCGGGCGACACTGAGCCCAGGAATGCCGCTTGAAATAAAGAACACAGCAGCAATCTGTGTTAAATGTGTCACACTTTTAAATGTGTCACTGGTAAACAAATGTGTGGCAGACAAATATTGAGCAAATATGGTTGTGTGTTTGTTTTTTTGTATGTTTGTCTGTTTGTTTGTTTGTTTTAATAGAAAAATGTTCCAAATGACTGGGAGGATGGATGGATCTGGACCCCTGACAGCCGGTATTAACGTTCACTGAAAAATTGTTTGGATGTTGTTGGGTTTTTTTTTTTGTCGTCGTGCTGGTGTTGTTTCACATACTGGGATTGTGAAAGGATCTTACATCCTGAGAACATATTGTTTCCAGAGTCCTGGGCTCATATACACACACCAAATATTGTCAATTGCTTGTGTTTACATAAGTGGCTGTCCCAGTTTTATATTTGCAGAATCAAGCAAAAAACACATTAAAAATGGCTCCGTTTCACCGTGGCAACGGAACGCAGCGCGCGCTACATGAACGATAACACCGTTCTTTAATGTAAAGAACAAATTGCAAAAAGAAAAAACAACAGCCACTGTGACACTTCATCTGCATCGCCGTGGCGACGGCGCGGCTGAACTCTGAAATGCCGCCGTTGTCGTTGTCGTTGCTGTTGTTGTTGTAACACACTGTCGGTGTGTTTGCTCAGGTACTGTATCACGCACCACAAGCGTTGAATCAAGAGAGAGAGAGGGGGAGACAGAGACAGAGAGAGAGAGAGAGAGAGAGAGAGAGAGAGATGGCGGTGGTGAGTAGAAGAGTGTGTGTGTGTGTGGTGGTGGTGGTGGTGGTGGAGGTGGGGGGTGGGGGTTTATCTGTTCACACAATACATAGTCACTCAGGCACGGCTTATAGATTCAGGAAAATGGATTCCGTGTCAGGATATCACACTTCCCAAACCTTTAGAGTGTGGCGCGCCTTGTATCCGGGGCCCCGGCTCCCTGACGTTGACGTGAAATATTCTCCGGGCCACAAACCAGGGAAAAAAAAGAGGAAGAGGAAATACATATCACCTCCCTGGACCGTTACCGATAATCTGTAACACAGAGAGAGAGGGGGAAGAGAGGGAGGGAGGGAGGGAGGGGGAGAGAGGGCGAGAGAGAGGGAGACAAGAAGGTCAATTAATTAGATCAAGCATAATGAAATTCGCTCGGTGAGAGAGAACCGTGCGTGGCTTGTCCCTACATTTAACTTTATAACCGGCCTCCGCCGCCGTCCAACGTCGCTCCGTGTCCGTCGTGTCAATACAATTAAACATAGATGTGTAATTAAGCAAAACTTGTTTGAAAAAAAAAGATGTGCCCGCACCCCACCGCCCCTAGTGAGGGTGCCGTAACGCCGCTTGACAACGGTGAGGATTTACTGCGTCACTTCGTTGCGTTGCGCTGCGTCGCGTCGCGTTGTGTTGTGTTGTGTTGTGTTGTGTGGTGTTGTGTTGTGTGGTGTTGTGTGAGCGCATGACTCTTTTTGAAGGTGACAGCAATACAGTAATCGCTGGTTTACAAGACGCCACAGATGCAATTTATAGCAATTTGAAATGAGAGAGTGGGCCTGTAAAAACGGGGCTGGCTGGCTGGGTGGGTGGCTGGGTGGGTGGCTGGGTGGGTGGGGTGGGGTGGGGGACAGGTGTGGAGCAATCTCTTCATGAGCGTGTTGACCGCCAGAGCAAAAGAATGCCCCCCATTTGTATTTCTCTGCGGACGGGTGCCACGGCGACAGCCACACACGACACACATTTTGGTCATTTGGCCCGCGACATTGCTCCGAAGCGCGGCGGGCGGTAATAGCACTTTAAATGGTTACAATCCTGCGATGCGGCGGCCCGAGGTCTGGCGGCTAATGTAATTCAAACACAATGAACTGAGCGAGTGCAAAGTTGTACGAACCCCGGATGGTAAAATGTGCACCTTGTTCACGGGAGGATCTTTTTTAATGAGTTTGGTGGCGGCGGCGGTGGCAGCGGCGAACAGTGTGTTCGTGTGTGAGCGTGTGTGTGTGGCGCCAGCTTGGAAATAGAAGCGGCATGTTGCGAAGGAACTGGATCATTAATGCGCATTCATCATGACACTCATAGGAGCACGGCTCAAACTGTGTGCTTGTATTCGCCGTAGTTCTTCTTATTCCTTCTTATTACCCCTCATTATCAGGGCTCAGCATCCGCACCGAACGTCGGTAAAATATGCAAGTGTCTGTCTGGTAGATTTGTTTCACTCACCAGCCCAAAAATAAACCCCAAATGTTAATCTATTGAGTGGCTGGTACAATTTGAACATTCCCTAGCCATTTAATTTTGCACCCTGATAATTATACTACAACCATATTTGCGTTGTTATATAGCTTTCCTCAATTGTAAATAACAATCAATTTTTTTTTATCAAAATATGAATCAGGGATTTCCTCTAAAGACACTGCATTTGAAAAAATAGAACAAAAAGATAAGGGAAAACTTTTCATCAACGCTGGGCTGTTCACATCTCTTCACGTCTGCTTTCATTGCAATATTTTTGGGGATGTTAATATAAACACCGCCCGGGATAATTAATCCATAATATAAACTGTAAACCTCGAGGATGGTGTGTGGAAGTCCTGTATGACCTTCATCTGTGAACTTGGCATTTGTCTGCTCTCTAGTTCGCGCACTGAAATGACATTTGACTTTACTTGACTTCAGCTAAAGTTGAGCACACACAGGCTTCGTTTTGTCACACATGCATACGCTTTCACACATTCTTAGACACACACACACACACACACACACACACACACACACAGAGCCTGACACAAACACACGCGTGCACACACACCCTGACACACTCACTCACACACACACACACACACACACACACACGCTGATGTTGTCAATGATCAACCACATCCTCAGACTCTCAATATGCCATCTGTATCTTCACCCCTCGAGATTAAGTAAGGTAGGGTAACCAAGCCGCGAAAAAAGGTTTTCAACATCTGCGCTGGGCTGCTGTAAGTGATACTGAGGAGTTATAATTAAAGGTTCCGGCTGAGGGAACAGTGTTTAATGCGGAGCACCCCTCTGCTATCCATCTGAAGTAATGGGGTGCAATGCCACCACCCCACTGCCACTCCCTAGGCCCCCGTCTCTCCGTCTCTCCCCCACCCCTCTCTCCCTCTCTCTCTCTCTCTCTCTCCCTCTCTCTCTCTCTCTCTCTCTCTCTCTCTCTCATCTCTGCTCCACCTCTGATGGATGGGAAGGGCTGGGGGCCAACTCTGGGCAGAGTTAGACTGACGTTGTATCACAAATCTCTCTCTCCTACTCCACTCCCACCTCTCTCTCTCTCTCTCTCTCTCTCTCTCTCTCTCTCTCTCCTTCTCTCCTCCTCTACTCCTCCATCCCGCTCTCTCTCTCTCTCTCTCTCCCTCTCTCTCTTAGTTTCAGCTTATTTCCTCTCTTGGCCATTATGTGCAACATGAAGTGCAAGTCACACACACACACACACACACACACACACACACACACACACACACACACACACATCTCACACAGACACACACGAGGGTGTGAATGATCACGGCCGATTTCTTCTGTCGACGGATTGATCATAAATGTCGGATGAAAGAGAAGAGAAATCATACACACGCACTCACACACACGCACACACGCACACACACACACACATCGGTGTTGACACGGTGACATACACACGCGTAACATATTACACATTACACACCACGGGCTCTGGCTTAATAGAGAGCACGGAGATGACAGGGGGATGATGTTAATGGCTTTAATTGACAAATATGGCAGCACTTGTGTTTTTAACAGCTTGACCTTTTGCTGTTGACAGTGAAAGAAAAGTAATTTGGATCAAGCACCATAAATTATGTTCGTCTCATCTCTTGCCGTCGGGGGGGGGGGGCGGGGGGGGGAAGAGGGGCTTTCTTGCTTTTTCGGGGACGTCTTTATAGATCAAGCATCGACTAAACGGATCAACATAAAAGGTGTTTCATGGCGAGGACTCTGACGGTGGATAAATTAGCCGGTGTGCTGCCGAACGTAACCCTCAGATAAGGAAAATATTAGCGTTGCATTTGGTTGTTATTTGGCGTCTTGTATTTGTAATATTTGTGTTGTTTGTGCCGTCACACAAAAACTATTATTATTATCTTTATGACTTCAACAAATGCGTTTAGTTGTTCTGCAACGGCGACACAAGTGCTCCAACAGTGGAGTTAGCATCGCAGTAATTTTAATTCATTTGCCGCCCTTGTATTCTATTTCTGCATTAAGTTCCTCACATCGAGAACAGGGTTTCGTTTTGTCCAATTGCTTCAAGTATTGTCCCTCATTTTTCACATCCAGCTGCAGAAATCAGTTGTGACAGGTAAATTCTGACAGTACAGAAAATCTTGCCTCGGTCATTAGAGTTAATATTGTGTTTCTTTGGCAATCCCTCATCATTTCTGGCTCTCATTGGCTATTTTTCTTTATAAGATATTAAGTATTCAAACCTCATTTACATCCTTATTTTTCAATTTGCTGCCGCAGTAGTTTAATTTATTCCATATAATTTCTTTTTCTGAGAGGGACATTAATCATTGCCTGTTCCTTTTAGTGCCTCTGGGATTCTTTTTTTAAAATCAATAAAATAAAGACTCCTCCTTTGCGGGATATGATAAAACATTTTTGCCAAGAGATATCACTGCCTTACATAGTGGGCCTGCTTCCAGCGTCTCCTTGTTATATTCATTTATGTTCTCTGTTTGTTTATCTGCTGGCTTTAATGCGTACAGTTGTCATATAGCCATACGTGGTGGGAGAGAGCAATAGAGACAGAGAGAGAGAGAGAGAGAGAGAGAGAGAGAGAGCGAGAGAGGTTGGTCCATTCTCCAAAAGTGCAGTCATTCGTTTTATCATTCATAGCAGGGGGGCCTTACCCCTCATCATCATCTTCATAAGAAGATTTTTTTTCTTTTTTTTTTAATAGCTGATGTGGGATAGTCAAGTGTGAAGAAGGGGGAGGTTGTTATAAAAATTTAACTATCCTTTACAAATTGATTCACACTTCGCCAGCACACAAGGTCCAGCAGGTAAATTACCAGGAGGACACAATCTTAATTCTCTTCCTTGATCGCGTTATTGCCGCTGCTCGGTTGTCCGGAAGCCGTTGGCGGGGCATTAGCGGGGTTCGGGTTTCGCGCACGGAGCGGGCGGAGTGCCGAGCCTTGTTGAATGTTTGAGTGAGTATGGACAACACCCACTAAGGAACTGTCAACACCCTCACCCGGGTGGCTGAGAGACGGAGTGAGGGAGTGAGCGCAGAATGGGCGTTGAACTTTTTTAGCACGAATACAAAAAAAAAAAGCCAACATATACTCCCAGACAAAGTAGAAAGACAAGGAGAGCATATCTTCAATTATTGTGCCCCTCAAAGGCAAACTGCTCATTAATACGCCGCGCGATAGTTTACACTAAATCATTATCAAAATGGCCGTCCAAAAGACTTCCAAGTCAGCAATTTCTAAACTTCTTCTTGGCTTAATGATATCATTCTTCTGCTGTCATTAAGGATATTAAAAATTCATTAAGGGGAAAACGTACTGCTGAGTTGAAACAAATCACTGAGCATTTCCCCTTCAAGACCATTTAAAGAGTGAGCCCAACGTTGATGTGTCTTTTAGAGTTATGCTACGTCGCGAGCTCCACGGAGAGCTGGTCCAGTGTTTGTTTAACCCGCTAAGCCACCGTACAATGTGGACGGATGGCTATTTTATACACGATAGTGAATTTCTTACTTTAAGAGGGGTAGTACCGAACTGCCAAAGCTCTCACTCGATCAAGCCCATAATAGCCTTTACAAATAATCCATTGTTATAATTTAGCATATATTATTTAATCAGTAGAGGCCGTTAGCCCATCAGTTAGTGAGTGGGTCGGTGCATTTTGACATTTTACTATAGGATGTGGATAGGCTATATCATATCTGACACCATGGAGGTATGTTTCAGTAGAAATGTGCCCATATTGACCGACATCTCCTCCATGCATCTAAATACATCGTAAGAGTAAGAGTTTGAATGAAAATACACACCATTATACGGTACATGGCAAAAAATTATAAAAAAAACGAACAGAAAAAAGTCCCTGCTTTACAACAAACGAAACACGTTTCTCATTTCACCCGGGATGCCGATATCAAATATTATTACTCAGGTGAAAGTAGTAAAATGTCATTACGGAGGTCAGCGCGCCGCAGTGCTGGGATTATATATTCCCATTGGCCGGGGTTGGTGGTGTTTGATAAGCTAATACCTGCCTATAATGTGTTTGTACTTTACATCTCACAGTACTTAACATTTGCTCTCTATTTTGTCGGTCAGGCGCCAGCGAGTATGTACAACAATTTCATTCATGCTATAGGGTCCTCCTCCTCCTCCTCCTCCTCCTCCTCCTTCTCTCAGCATTTAAATGGTTTCAACTCTGCACACACACACACACACCCACACACACACACACAACAGCACACACAGAATGGCGCGACACACACACACACGGCACACACACACACACACACACAACAAACGGCACATTTCAGTCAGAGCCACCCGGAACGTTTTGGCTTGCCGTGGTGATCCGGAGGCCTCTCTCTCTCTCTCTCTCTCTTCTCTCTCTGCACTTGCCGTTCGCATTTGCTGATTCTGTTCTTTTGTCGTCTGAAACGGGTCATTCAAAGACCCTCTATTACCGGCACCCACCCACATACACACACACACACACACACACACACACACACACACACACACACACACACACACACACACACACACACACACACACACACACACACACACACACACACACACACACAGACAGACACACACACACACTGTCACACCAATAGCAAAATATCTCTTGGCTAAGGAACTCTTTCTGTTGGGTATTCTTATGCCTTAATGACTTATTTATCGGGTTGTTAAAACACAATGTTATGTATCGGTGTCTATTGTGGAAGTAATTGTAATCGTAACGGTAATAGCTTAGAATGAGCTGTTCTGATTGGTTGGTCCCTTCAGGTAATTTCATTGGCCACACCAATGACAAGAATAGTGTAATAGTGTTACCGGAAAAAAGCGGCAAAAGAGGTCAAAGATTTCGTAAAAAACAAGACATAACTCCTTAAATAGGAACGTTCATCCAACATCAACAAGGGCTCCAAGCTAAAAAGGTTCTGAGTTCGATTCCCCTCAACCGAACCTTGAGCAAGAGGCCTAACCCCTCACCTTTAATGATGTGCATATGAATTCACATACATCCGTCATTCTTTGCTAATAGCATCTCCTAAACGTCTAAATAAATAGCAAAGCGGCGACATCTTGAATACGCTGTTAAACCTCGCGCACGGTTATTATTGCAGGCAGCCAAGCCTCAAGCGAAGCCTCTATCGGTGCACCCCAGGGGGCCTCTCCTCACCATCATTAAGATGAGGTGGGGCTAGGAGGAACACCGGGCCGGCGGAGAGAGAGGAGGCACACACACACACACACACACACACACACACACACACACACACACACACACACACAACAATACAGCTGATAAGCTCTCACTTAGCGGAGCGTACTGATTCCTAGTGTGGATTAGAAACTAGGGCGAGACACATAGAGGGTAAGAGAGCGTAAGAGAGAGCGTAAGAGAGAGGGGGAGAGAGAGAGAGAGAGAGAGAGAGAGAGAGAGAGAGAGAGAGAGAGAGAGAGAGAGAGAGAGAGAGCACCCTGCTGGGTTGGTACTTATCTCCCCACCTCCCCCCCCCCTACCAGACATTCATCTCCATGCATTCTTACTAATCACACTCTCAGATGGCATGTTATTATATTACTGTAATATATGATATATTATATTGTGTGTGTGTGTGTGTGTGTGTGTGTGTGTGTGTGTGTGTGTGTGTGTGTGTGTGTGTGTGTGTGTGTGTGTGTGTGTGTGTGCGCGTGTGTGTGTGTGTGTACATAACCTATACATATAGCCAGATTTCATGAGTTTTGCTTAATGTTCATCCCCGGGGAATTACACAGTGGCACGGCACACGCGCCGAGATGCAGAATCAGTTTTTAATACTTTTTCTGGGCTGTTTACGTTCGGGGAGAAGGACTAGGAAATGACTGGGGCGGGTGGAGGGGATGGGGAGCAGACACCCGCCCCTCTACACACACACACACACACACACACACACACGCCACACACACACACACACACACACACACACACACAGATACAGATACAGTAAACGCACACACACACACACACACACACACACGTACACACACACGTACGTACACACACACACACACACACACACACACACACAGATACAGATACAGTAAACGCACACACACACACACACACACACACGTACGTACACACACACACACACACACACACACACGTCTACCCTGCCTGCAGCAGCAAATAGCAGCAAACCATTCCAAAGCCATTACTTCCTGATTGGTAGACTAATAAACAAATCATTGATCATAATGCGACGTGAGACTACACAGAACAACAGGGAGGCGGAGAGAGAGAGAGAGAGAGAGAGAGAGAGAGAGAGAGAGAGAGAGAGAGAGAGAGAGTTGCCGCTGTCTTTAAACCCCAACACATAACTAGCTGCCGCATCTATTAAGCTATGATTTACTGGTGTCAGAGGTGGCGTGGAAACGTTTGAAGCACCACCAACCTCTCGCACAGTTATAATTGAGGCCTTAGCCTCCGGGATGTACAGAGATTAGATTTTTCTATTTTTTTTTTCCATCCCTGTTTTTCCGTCCTTTTTCTTTTTTTCTTTTTTTTTTAAACTTTCGGTACATATATTATTGAATCACATTATCTGCCTTCGCCCCGCTCCCATTACTCACAGAGAAACAATCTGTAATGATAGTCTATCAGCGGCGCGGTGGGTCGCGTTGCTCCATTGATTACATTCTCCCTCCAAACGGCTTTTATGTTTATGAGAAATCACCCTAAGAGCAGCCTGCATTGTATTTTCCCCCATCTGCTTCGTGTAATTATATATTTTGCTCCAATTGCAGCAGGAGAGAGAGAGAGAGAGAGAGAGAGAGAGTTAAAATCGGTATTGATTAAGGTGCATCTGAGTACAGCCGGCCTTCCAGCGTGGCTTTACCGCCGTGCCCTGCAAGACTTCCATAAGTTCTCAAAATATCCATTCATCATTCGCGGTGGCGCTGGGTTCATTATCCATAACAATCAAAACTCACTTTAATAGCAAACCTTGTGTCCACAAATTCCCAAGTCTACGCTGAGGCGTAATGCTGAGCATTATTTTTGCTCTGTCCGTGACCAATTACGGTAGATTTAAAAACTCTGTCTGCAAATCGTCGCAAATCTTCATATCCCATAATCGCAGTCACAGTTTAGCACATAATAACAAAGATGGCGACCGTTACGGCGACAGCAACACCCCCCCCCCCCCTTTCCCGTCCAAAAAAATAAAAAGCCCAAACAAACAAAAGATTAAGCGTTAACACCAACTTATCACATTATGTATTCCATCTATGACAGTAATGAGTACGGTATTAGGAACACCCTTCATCTTTCCGTTTCCACATTTGAATTTACAATGAGAAGGAATACCCCAGATATTTATTATTATTATTACGGAAGTCAGTGTTTGTGTGTGCAGATGCATACGGGGGAGAGAGAGAGAGAGAGAGAGACAGAGAGAGAGAGAGAGAGAGAGAGAGACGGGGGGACTATACTAAATCGGCTCCCCAGAGGATGAGCACTCTTGCCTGGATACTGCCTGCCGCTTAACCCCCCTGATAGGTCTGTGGCCCCCATAAATTGCGAGGGCCGCTGCTCATCTGTTCCTCAGCGAGTAGCGACGAAGGGGAGGGTGGTGGGTGTGGGGGGTGAGGAGGGGTGAGGAGGGGGGGGGGGGGGGGGAGTGTGCTGCTGCTGCTGCTGCTGCTGCCAATGCTGCTGCTGCTTAAACACAGGATCGCAGGCCGTTTTTTAAATGATTTCACCGGTGACAGGCGCCGCGGTGGCAGACGTAACAGATTCGGCTCAAACAAATAGGCCGTAGAGGCCCCCGCGCCGTGCAAAACGTCCCAGGAGGAGCCACACACACACACACACACACACACTGACACACACACACTGACACACACACACACACACTCGCAGACACACACACTGACACTGACACACACACACACACACACACACACTCGCAGAGGAGCCCTCAGGCTCTGTTTTGTTAAAAAAAGAAGGGGGGCCTTGTTTTCAGTATGGCAGCACTTCTGGAAAACATATTGGCCTTGTTACATTGAATGAAATGCTAATGCTCACACACTGGCGTGAAGGGGGGAGAGGAGAGGGAGAGAGGGGAGGGAGGGAGGGGAGGTAGGGGAGGTAGGGGAGGTAGGGGGAGGGCGTGGGTGTGTAGGCACATGTCTGCTGTCTCCGCGCCGGAGAGACAGAAATAAGAGTTTTTGAGAAAAACTCAATAAAATAGGTTATGAGAGCAAAATGAATGAATGTATGCTAAATTCCCCAAAGACTATTTTCCTATTTTGAATGGGATGTGGGGTAATTAACAGATAGTTATATAGTAGTTAAATTATAAAGAATGACTTTAATCTCATCCTCCCCTATCAGTATGTTTTTATGGTGTAATAGGAAGTTAATATTTTTTGTGCCTCGATTATTTTTCTTTTCTTTTTTAAGACGAGAGTACTTTGAAGAAACTTTATGATCAAATACGCAAATGCAAGATTGTTTCAAGTGTCTGATTTTTCTTAGATTTTTTTTTTGTTGAAGTTGAGTTGGCTGCATTGATTATGACGAGTGATTAATTTGTTTTGTAACTTTTTAATTCCAATCTTTATTCCTTGTGAAAGGAATTGTACTCATACTGTATACGAGCTGCATAATGATTTGAGTTATGAATGAGTTTAGAGTCTGTTAGTTGAACAATAGTCTTATTAAAACGATGACGATGACGCTACCCTCTTGATTCGACTAAAACAAAAAAAACTGTCGCCGATTATTTTACACAAACATAAATGCCACATTATTATTTCGGAGAAATTAAATACGTATTATCCCTGCCACCCCGTGCGAATGGAGTAAGGGAGATTAAATATAACTATGCACACCTTCTATATCGGAAAAATGAGATGAATAATTAAAATGTCACCGACGCACACAAAAAAGGCCGTAAAGTCTAAATTTACGAGGAGCCGCTCTGTACCTCCGGTCACTGTGGCCTTGGCTCCACATGCGTCCGGCCTCCACATCTGAAGGGTGCGCCGGTGGTGGATGTGTTGCCGCCCTTTGACAGCCGAGCTGTGAGTGGGAGTCCCACTTACACAGGGTATTATAACTTTATGACAATATGATAAGGAGGAGGAGGAGGAGGTTAAGCGTCTGTAGAAAAGAAAAGAGAAAAAAAGCAGACCCAAGCTCTTTTCTGAACTGAGCTTTTTTTTGTGGCGGTCGGCGGCGGCGGCGGTGGGGAGTTTGGACAAAAGCCACAGCTCCCTGTTGGTCCGTCAAAGCTATTCTATAGTCAGCCATGCGTGGCCCCTCCCCTCCTCGAAGAATAGGAAGACATTATTCAGCTTCCTCCTTCTGATCTTGGGGCCACAACAAACCATGTACGCCATGGCTGACTGGTTAAAGGGCAGGGACAAGAAAGAACTAACGAAAGAAAGACAGAAAGAAAGAAAGAAAGGAAGAGAGAGACAGAAAAAAAAACACAAGCAGAGGAACACAATGTCCTCCGTTCACTAAGTGCGAGACACAGAGGGGACGGGTCGACTATGAGTCAGCCAGCCACCCTGTGACTACCAGCCAGCCAGCCAGGCAGGCAGGCAGGCAGGCAGGCAGACAGGCAGACAGGCCCCGACGCTATACCACCATGGTGGCGTTGTTGGCCGCCTTGTAGCCCACACACCGGTCACAGGCCCTGAACCCAGCAGCACAGACATAGCCTGTCATGGACCGACATAACCTTCACTGAGAGCTATAGTGCTGGCTGGAGGCTCTCAGGTGGCCAACTTTGGATCATTTAAGGTCATTTAAAAGTGAAGATGCGGTTCAGGCTTAACCTCACTGAACTCCCACTCTCATTGAAAACACCAGGCAGCTTTTCAAAACAGAACTGTCTGGTTTTAGCACAGGACGAGAAACGCTCCCTCTGGTAAAGTAGCCGACAGTATCAGTACGCTTTTGAACACATACTTAAGTACGGTTTCTGTATTTTTTCTACCAAATTGAAGCTTAAAAAAAACCTCGAAAAACTAAATGGAAAAACTAACAGCAACAACCACCACAAAAAACACAAGCGCCATCATAATTTAAGACCCCCCCCATCCGAGCGGCTCTGACTCGCGTGTGTGTCGGCGAGGGGCTTTAAAAGTCTATTGACAGTGATCACGGGGTGAGGCATTAAATGTTAAATAGATAAAGAGGCCTGTGGCTGAAGCATTGGCCCCCTGTTACCACTTAGCCCTATTTGGCTAGCCTCACTCACACTCATAATTAAGACCCCCGACTGTGAATATAAATGGCCACTCAATCAATAGTGATAGAGAGAAATAAAGAGAGAGAAAGAGCGATGGAGGGGGGGGGGGGGGGGGGGGGGGGGGGGGGGGGGGGGGAGGAATGAGGCCCACACACCGGTCACAGGCCCTGAACCCAAACACAGCCACTCATGTGTAGGAATCGGATGGAAGGAACGTCTGGGGGCTTGTCTTGCACCCCCCCCCCCCACCACCCACCCCACACACACACACACAACGTCCTCCCGGGAACTTTTGAGATTTGCCGAGAAATTAGTCTTTCTTTCTTGATAAATCCATCTCAGAGAGCGTGTGAACTATAACTGTGAATGGAAGTTTTACGGCGGCGATTTAATTCGACGAGACCACACTGGGGTTGTAGTAGCGCTCACATTTTGTGCGTGCCTCTGTGAACATTGGGTGACATTACATTCAACGGATTACTTTGTGTTTGGTATGATCCGATTGGGTTTTTATAAAGAAGTCGAGGTTGTGCGGTGTGGGTGCCAGCAGCACAGACATAGCCATGGTCATGGACCGACATAACCTTCACTGAGAGCTATAGTGCTGGCTGGAGGCTCTCAGGTGGCCAACTTTGGATCATTTAAGGTCATTTAGGCTTAACCTCACTGAACTCCCACTCTCATTGAAAACACCAGGCAGCTTTTCAAAACAGAACTGTCTGGTTTTAGCACAGGACGAGAAACGCTCCCTCTGGTAAAGTAGCCGACAGTATCGGTACGCTTTTGAACACATACTTAAGTACGGTTTCTGTATTTTTTTCTACCAAATTGAAGCTTAAAAAAAACTCGAAAAACTAAATGGAAAACTAAACAGCAACAACCACCACAAAAAACACAAGCGCCATCATAATTTAAGGCCCCCCCCATCCGAGCGGCTCTGACTCGCGTGTGTGTCGGCGAGGGGCTTTAAAAGTCTATTGACAGTGATCACGGGGTGAGGCATTAAATGTTAAATAGATAAAGAGGCCTGTGGCTGAAGCATTGGCCCCCTGTTACCACTTAGCCCTATTTGGCTAGCCTCACTCACACTCATAATTAAGACCCCCGACTGTGAATATAAATGGCCACTCAATCAATAGTGATAGAGAGAAATAAAGAGAGAGAAAGAGCGATGGAGGGGGGGGGGGGGGGGGGGAGAGAGAGAGAGAGAGAGAGAGAGATAGACGTGGAGACCGTAGCCATGTATCTCAGGGGCAAACGCCAGCGCATTATAAAGGCGGGCAGCAGCTTGAGAGCAGCTTTGCGCCTCTCAGCGACCGGGGAGCTAACGGCGTAATTGTCCCTCAGGGGAGACAGCGGCCTCTTGTTATTAGAAAACAATTTCTCCCTTTAGGCCACCCCCTTTTACCCTTAGAGCCCGGTGTGTGTGTGTGTGTGTGTGTGTGTGTGTGTGTGTGTGTGTGGGATCACCCCACACACACACACACACACACACACTGTCGGACCACACCGCCACCTCCACCACCAGACACACACACACACACACACACACACGCAAATGCACACACACGCGGTACAGAGAGCAGATGCTAATGCCGGTTACAAAGTTGTGCTTTATCGCTTTGCTGATTGCTAACTTGTTACCGTGGTGAATATGAAAGAGGCGGGGGGGGGGGGGGGGGGGGGGGGGAGGGAAGGCAATGATAGGGGAAAAAAAAGAAAGGAAATGTTACCCTGTAGCACCCTGTGAACTTGGGTTGAGTTCAAAGAAAATATTTGATAAAACGTCGACTTCTACTTCACTCAGTCCAGAAAATTTTCCGAAAATGTGTCTGTTTTGAGTGTGCCCAGTCTTACATAACAAGTCGACAAAACAAATGAATCTACATTTTATGAGATACAGAAAGAAGACCGGCTCTAGATATTACATTTAAAAAAAACAACAACTACCTTAATCTATTTGTTTAGCTTAGTTACTATTTGGTTGGATACAGAACGAGGTGTTTTCTGCGAGACTTTGTGTGAGAGTTTCTTTGTTCTGACGCCACCTCTCCCTGTGTAATCTAGTGTGTCCGGGGCCACGCATACATCATGTTGCATATTCACCTCCTTCCTGGGCTAATTTCGAAGCTTTATTTCCCGAAATGAATCCTCTTCATCAAATCCATTGATCCTTGTAAGTCTCCAGCAATATTCCTGTTTGTATAATAAATTGACCTGTAATGTAGATTATGTTAAGAGGGGGGTGGGGGGGGGGGGGGGGGAGGAAAAAAAGAAAAAGAAAAGAAAAAACAGAACAATGCCCATTAACATTGTGCCTTGTGAGTTTGTGTGGTTAATTTAAAACATTTAAGGCTGGAAATGAGCTTCTCCATCAAACGTCCCGCTTCCATTTACATTTCTTGCATACAAGTCAATTTGCGGCTGCCCTGCGCCATAAATCATCGGAGTGCTGTGTCGGTACCTCCAGACATTACCCTGCCGCTTGGTACTTAAAAAAAGCAATTTAGAACTCCATTTGCTCAAAAAAACCCACGGTGTGCTTTCAGCGGGACCCGCACACTTGGACCCCACAATGAAGATTAACCAGCGGTCGCCCGCCACAAGTTTTCTTCTTTTTTTTTTCATACGGCCCGCGTGGACGAAACGCCGGCGGTTCCACTTTGTCCGTTTTGATCCCGCGATTAATTTCTAAACGGCGGGAAACGCGGGCCGCCGCCATTAGCCTGCCACTCATGTGTGTGCGTGTGTGTGTGTGTGTGTGTGTGTTTGTATTCATTCATTCATTTATTGATTTGTTTCTTTATTTATTTTTATATAGTGAGGCCTAATTGCAGTAGGAAATCTGGCATCTCTTGACTGATTTGTGGATGGACGCTCAAGGTCAACTCTCTGGTCTGTTTTTGCCGATGCCGTCCATACAACATGTGGATATATATATGGGACTCAACACATCAGGTACAGGGGAGCGAGAGAGAGAGAGAGAGAGAGAGAGAGAGAGAGAGAGAGAGACAGAGAGAGATAAAGGAGAAATAAACCAACAGGTCCGTTCTCACCGTGCTCCCGTTCACTATCAATAATGCTCTGATAAGAGAGATGCTCTCTGGCCAAGCAGAAAGCAGTGGTCAGTAGAATAGTTACTGTAATACCGTGTACAATACTGTGTGTGTACTGTGTGTGTGTGTGTGTGTGTGTGTGTGTGTCCCTGTGTGTGTGTGTGTGTGTGTGTGTGCGCGCAGGCATGTGTGTGTGTGTGTGTGTGTGTGTGTGTGTACATATCTGGAAATAATTGATGACCACCTTCACAGAGATCTCAAACGTGGGGGGCGGGGGGGGGGGGGGTTGGGGGGGTTTGCTGTTGGGGAGAGAGTGGAGGCGCAGGGAAATCATTTTCAATCTGCGGCTTTAGCGGATGAAACAAATGCTCCGGGCTCGCTTTGTCAAGTCTCACTCCTGAGGGTCAAACAAACAGCTTCCCAGGGCTAGCGCCGGGGCCAGTGTACGGGGCAGCCAAGCTGAAAATGCCCCGTGTCCTCCACCAGAATGACACAACGGAGCATTTCATATACCAACAGTTGGGTATTTGTCACTGACAAAGTTGTAATGGGAGAAACCTTCATATTCACTGACCAGGTGACCCGAACCTTGCCAAAAGCCTGCAGCCAGCCGCAGTGTGCCTCCACGCGCACACACACACACACACACACACACACACACACACACACGGATCCATGCACTTGCACACACACACACACGGATGCACACATGCACACACTAACACACACATGCACACACACACACACACATGCACAGACACAGAGGCGTGCACACCACTAACACACACACATGCACAGACACGGATGCGTGCACACACACACGCACACACACACACACACACACACACTGTGTCCCAACTGCTCTCTCATTAATGTCTTGGCCAACATTTTATTGAGACATAAACGAAGAAGGACAAAGATGAACATAAAACAAGGGGGAGGGGCTAAAAGGGAGAGCGGGAAAGTTGGCTCGTCATGGCAACGTGCAGACGATGATGATGATGATGATGCATGAAAACGTGTTGCCCGTGCACATACAAGCACACACACACACACACACACACACACACGGCACCATGCTGAGTGCCTTTTTGCGGATGCTGAAAAAAAAAAAAAAGGTTAAATCAGTTCAAACGACCGATCAGTTAAAATGGACGACCTGAAGGCCAATTAGTCCTCTTATGTGATTTCATTTGTGGGTTTTGTGTGTGTGTGTGTGTGTGTGAGAGTGTCAGAGTGTGTGTGCGGTAGTTGTCTAGTCAGCATCTTCCTGACTGATTAGGTTAGCATGTCCTCAGCACCCACCATAGCCCCCCCCCCCCGCCCCCCCCACCCAGACACACACCCTAACCACGCTAACAATGGAAACCAGGGAACAAGCATTCACTTCATACGTTCTCCATTCATCTCAACTGAAGTCAAGTCATCGCGACAAGCACATTCAGAACAATCGCTCGTCTACTCCTGCGATTCGGGGCTGTTTGTCGTGAATATTATTGAGATTCGAGATTCGTTCAAGAACTTCATTTGTCGCACACACATACAGGATATGCAGTGAGATCACAATCACATGTCACACTATTCCTTCGTCCTTAGAGATCGGATCCGATCCGATTCTGAATCAAGTGTAGTCTGATTCATGCAGACAGAGACCGTATATATAGCGTTTAAAAGCAATAATATAAATTGCGTCCTCAGGCGCCGGGCATGATATTAATTACAATCTTTAAAAGGAGAACATTTAGGTAATGCACTTTTTTAGCGGATCGCTTTTCTAACACCCACGCCACCTAATTTGGCACACACACACACACACACAAACAGACACACACAATACAATATCACAACACAATTCCTCCGTGCACTGCAGAGCAGGGAAATAGCTGGGAATCGAACCTGCGACAGCGCGCGCGCATGAGAACCTCAACATCTTACACACACACACACGCACGCACGCTCACGCTCACACACACACACGCGCGCACACACACACACACGCTCACACACACACACACGCGCGCCTGTGTCCACGCTCCCAACCCCTGGTGAAACCAACAATGTGTTCTGTCACAGCAGGGCCCCTGTAGCGAGCTAGGTCCGAGGGGGGCGGGGGGTAGGGGTCCGAGGGGGTGGGGGTGTAGGGGTCCGAGGGGGCGGGGGGGGGCAAGGCGAGGGGGTGGGGGTGGGGGCAGCGCGGGGCCGTGCCGCATTACCACGACAATGGCGCCATATGGGGAGCAGAAGGATCGCGGCTTTTCAGCGTGCGACAAGCGGCGGGCCCGCCATTATGTGTGGCAGCGGTCACTTTGAGGTTACCATTATTTTGTGTGTGTGCGTCTGTGTGTGCGTGCGTCTGTGTGTGTGTGTGTGTGTGTGTGTGTGTGTGTGTGTTAGTTTTCCTTTTCTTTTTTTTTTTGCATAACAACGGGGGGTGGGGAGGTGGGGGTAGGGCGACGTTGGAGCAAAAAAAAGTCATTTCACTGCCATTCAGAGGCCATTATTGGCACGGCGTAAAGGGGTCCGAGATTTATTATGGGTTTGAACAATACTCCCCTCCTCGTCAACTCAGTGGCACGGGCTTGGGGGGGGTGGGGGGGGGGTGGAGGGGGAGGAGACGGGGGGAGTGGAGGGGAGGGGAGGGGGGGGGGGAGATAATGGTACTACGTTGGTGTTCATCAAATCGGCGTCTTGTCAAAGAGGAGTCGCTCTGTTGATTTGTGTACGTTGACTCCTGGGTCATGGGATGCCTGTGTGTGTGTGTGTGTGTGTGTGTGTGTGTGTGTGTGTGTGTGTGTGTGTGTGTGTGTGTGTGTGTGTGAGAACCCAACGTCTGCCATGCCCATCTGTGTACCATGTGTATGCTTAAAATATCACGCTAATGATCGTGATGCTACCGATGAGGTGTGTGTGTGTGTCTGTGTGTGTGTGTGTGTGTGTGTGTATGTGTGTGTGTGTGTGTGTGTGTGTGTGTGAGTGTGCGTGCATGTGTGCATATATGTGTTTTTTTCTGTGCAGGTGTGTATGTTTGCATGCACTTGCACTGTGTATTTCTGTGTGTGTGTGTGTGTGTGTGTGTCTATGTTTGCGTGTGCGTCAAGTGTGTATGTGCATGTATGAGTATATGTGTGTGTGTGTCTGTGTGTGTGTGTGTGTGTGTGTGTGTGTGTGTGTGTGTGTGTGTGTGTGTGTATATGTATGAGTGTGCGTGCATGTGTGCATGTATGTGTTTTTTGCGCTGCGCGGGTGCATGAGTTTGCAGGCGTACACGCGTGTGTTTCCGTGTGTGCGCGTATGAGCAAGTGTGCGTGTGTGGATGGATATGTATGTGCGTGTATGAGAGTGTGTGCGTTTGGAAAAAAAAGCCACAACGTGACACCAGCGTGTGACGTCACCGGGCCGCACGCCGCTCAGCCACTGATGCAAAATGATGCAATTACAAACGCCTGAACATCTTGGTGTTGATTGGAACATGGCAGCGCTGGCGACGCTAGACTGCAGATCCAATCCATTACAGAGGGAGGATGGCATCTTCACACACAGGCGGCAAAGCAGCAAGAATCATATGGCGAGGTGCTGCTTGATCTATGACAGGCGCCGCGCTGCCAAGAGATGCTCCTGTTCTCCGTCAAGTGGATCCTTTAAGCGTCCTCCTCCTCAGTGAGCAGCTGAAGACGCGCGCGCGCGAGGGAGGGGCGGGCAGGTGGGTGGGGGGGGAGCGGGGGGGGGGGAGTGGGCGGGGCCTGCGGAGACTGAGAGCCACAGAAATGAATTCCGGCTTTGTGAATTCAGACGCGTGCTGTAGTACGAACGGGACGGTGTTTGGTGGTAGTTGTCGTCGCGGTGTGTTTCAGAGGACATTGTGTAAGTAAGTACGTGACGTTGTATGTCGTATAGCACCTTTCTCAGATACAGAAACTGTAATAAAGTACAATAACACAGTAATACAATAATACAATAATAAAAAAGCAGCAACAACCGACACCAAACAACAGCAGAGGCGATAAAATGGATGGATGGATGGATGGATAATACTGTTTGCTTTTCCGGGGTTGTTTTTTTTTACACAGGAAAAGTCCAAATAAATAGTGATTAAAAAACTAAAAAAACAAACACAGGTGAAATGATCAATGCGTCCAATGGTGTCAATAATCATTGGCCTATATCTACAGGTAATGAATTGACGGCCCGCTAATAATCTGCCTCATAATGACTTTAGGAGAGCGAAGGGTCCTCTAAAGAAGATGAGAGACTATTGATCCGCCAGACAAATGCTCTTTACAATGTTAATAGTCTAATTTGCTTTAATGATTTCCCCCCCGCCCCCCCCACCCCCGTAGCATTTCCTCAGCAGCCAAGGGCAGGCTAATACAATGCTTAAGAGACATTTTCAGGCAGGAGAGAGCGGGCGGGGGAAAGTGGATGCTTCCTCGCTAGAAATGTAGGGCATTTTGAGTCGGGGAGGCGCGCGATTGATGACGGCCTTCCGCTCTTACTTTGTCTTTATTTGCCTTCCTTCCCGAGGCAATTACGCCGGAGTAACACGGAGACATTAAAGCGCGGTGCGGTGTGTGTTGTGTGCGTGTGGTGTGTGTTGGTGATGTGTGTGTGTTGTGTGTGTTGTCTCGGTGAAACGGTGGAGAACTGACAGTAAACAGTACAACAACCCCTTTTGTTTTATTTTATTTCATTTTATTTTAAAAGGGTTCAATATTGCATTACTTTTCACAGCGGGAGGATGCCGGCTGGTTTATTGGCGTCGGTTTGTTTATCAACCCTCACCGGTTCAATTCACGTTCTATTTTTTAAAATGTCCCGCATGTAAATGGGATTTCACCGGAAGCTTTTTTTGTGTGTGTGTGTGTGTGGGTCCATTCAACGCAATAAGGCGGCTGATCACATGTCCCCACTTCGGATGCAAAACTATTTGGTGGTTAGCATATCATTCAAGGGGTTTTAAGGAAACAGAAGAAGGGAAACAGAAGCATAGCTACTGAATGGTGGCGCTTAAAAATAAAATAAAAGAGTACACGCTGTTTGTCGGCGCTGTGTGTGTGCGGGTTGCACGTAGGAAAGTACATTTTTTTATTTTTTTTATTTTGTACATGGCAGGTACATCTTTGTTCTGTGTTTTTATTTATTTTTTTGTCGCTACTGGTGACATTTTGAAGTTTTTATCTCTCTCTGCCAGAGATCATTTTAATCTTAAGCAAGGGCAGTGTGGCGTGACGCGCCGGAGACAAGATGAGGCATCGCTGCCGCTGCCGCCGCCGTTTCCGGCGCAAATGACATTGGCTTCGGGGGCCGTTCGCCGTCGAGCGGGGGCCACATCTGCCCGTTGACAAACAGCTCCGGAGTAACCTGGAGTCTATGTTCTCTTTACTGGCAATTTTTACATTTTATCATTGAAGTCAATGAGCCAATCTGCAATTTACGCCGCGGAGAGCGGGATGAGTGTATTCAGAACTCGGTCTCACACAGCCAACTTCCTCCTGCTAGGAAGCAGCCAATCGATAAAGGTAATAACAGCCACCGTAGATGTGAGCACGGCCGGAATGGGACTGAACAATCTCCCCACCTCATCTCCATACACCAACCCTGATCATTGCTTTAACGGAATAATACATTACGAGCTGGAAATAGCTGTAAACCTGCAACTTTATCTTGGGGGGAATGGCTCCCCTCTCTTCTTACCCCGGGAAACGTTCCTGTCCCTCAGTAATAAAAAAGCCGAAGCTATCAGGCTGGAATGAAAAAGAGATTGAAAACCCTCCCTCTCTCCCGCCAAACAGGCAGCACGTCGGATACGACCGCGGCCGTACCCTTATTTGTAGCCCACAGGCTGTTGTGTGTTATTATTATGAAAATAGGTATTATGAACTTATATATCCTCCCCCCCCGAGGAAGGGATGAGATGCGGGCGCGGGGAGCTGTTCGGATCTGCCGCCGGGTGGGGCTTCCGCTCTCCCCCTCCGTCTCGGTGTCTCCCTGTGTGGCTGTAAAATACCTATGATTGACTGTTATTTTATCCCCGTTTCTCAGCGCTGTCAATTCCGCCCTCCCCTTGACGGATGACGCCTTCGCCCCGTCTGTCAATAATGGGCTCTTTAAATGTGTTTAAATGGGCCGGGGGGGCTGAACAATGTTTTGACTGTTCAGCCTATTTAGAATTACGCCGCCGATTTCAATAATTACCAGAATCCGCGTGGGCCGGTGGTCGGGCGGGCGGTGAGAATGCGCACCTCCTTAATGTCTTATTGCCCCATATGAGAGCCGTTTCATCTCAGATTCGCCGTCCCGGGATAATTGTTAAGGAAAGAGGCGCGCATTAGGTGCGTTAAGTTATCGTCGCGCGATGCCGGGAGATAGAGGATAATTGAGAAAAGACAGAGGGCCCGGGAAGGTGACATCGGCCATTAACCTGATATACGGCCATTTTGTAAATCAATGTCACTCAGGTTTAATAACAAGTGCAATCAAAGGAATTATGCAAATCTAATTTGATGCCTCTTGCGTTATGCAAATCCCGTCCCAATATAATGGATCCTGACATCTGACCGTCCCCGTATACGACAGGGGCGGCTTCCTTGTTAGGGGGAGATAGTCGCGCTACAGCAGGCAGGCTATAGGACATAGAGGGCTGGGGAAACGGGGGGAGGAAACTATACTATAAGACGTCCGTATGCATTGACCTCAGTGGGCCCTAAACATGTGTTGTCTATTGTCGGTCGAATTTGCGGTTCTGTATTGGGACCACGCAACTCACCTCCATATAAATGCGAATTTTAGTTATAATCCTCATGACGCCTCTCAAGTCTGATTCTGATTCTGCGTCTCAAGTCATTTAGCGGGTGCTTTGAATTCAGAATTCCAATTCAGTGGATTCGGGTACATGTACACGAAGGAGCCGGTAGGACTGAGGGCGTCTTGCTCCGAGAGAGAGATCCTATTTAGTCATTGCATTGGACATTGGGAATTGCACCTCGGTCCATCTCAGACTGTTACTGGTTAATACTAGGGCAGCCAGCAATGCGTCGCTTCCTCGACCTCGGACCCCGGGATCGTGCCGGGTGCACCTCTTCAGGAAGCCACCCGCAGCTCGCCAAAGCCTAGCGACGCGAGCTGTGTGGGCGGGCGATTATTTGCCGGGCCGATCGCACGCTTGACCACCGACGTGACCCGACAGCGAGTCCGACAACAGCCCTGCAGACACGAGCGGGAACAAGGAGCTCATAATAACAAGGTGGCGGGGGAGAGGGGGGGGGGGGGGGGGGGGGAGGCGGGGGGTGAGAGGGGGGAGTTCACGACTCGGTTTCCCGACGACGAATGTTGGCGGAGCAAAGCGACCATATCATGCTGCCATTGGACACGGCCAAATGTGATTAGATGCGAGATCCGTCTCCAAGCGGTGCGGCAGGAGGTGGCTGGCTCTCTGTCTCTCTGTGTCTCTGCGCCGCATTCTCTGCTGCATCTGTAACGACGTGCACACACACACACAAGCGCCACACACACACCACCACACACACACACACACACAGGAGGGGTACTTACACATGAAAGCCGACATGCGTACAGAATAGAATAGGCGCCGCTGTTTGTATTTTATTGTGATTCACGGTGGGCCACCGACCATTGGGCCGACACGTTTGGTCCGGCGTTCTAACATCTCGTGTCGGCCCACTGATGTTTGTTCACGAGGAAGTACACCGGGTGATGGAGAGTTTTGCATATGAAGCTGTATGATATCAATTATAAGATGATTGTGTATATATATATATATATACTGCATATCCTAGTGCTAGTCCATGTCATTGTATTCCCGTGCTTGGCTCTAAGTAAAAAGAAACCACATTTACATTGAGGGCATTCGGCAGACACTTCAAGATAAGAATAGAACAGGTTTCACGCATTCATACTCGCAAGGTTAATAGAACACGTTTCATAATTGTTAGGCTGCCTGCATAATAGCTGCGATAAGAGCAGAAGTGCCCAAATGTGTGCAAAAATCACTGCCCTATTGAAATGTGTTTGTCAACGTAATTGATTATCCATTGCAAAAGAGATCCCATGTGTACTACAGCACACAGGATTTCAGGGTATCTTGAATCTTGAATTTTTTATCTATTTTCGACGATTACTAGTCATCCTTTCAGCATATATATATACAGTAAATAATGTATTTACACAAATATTTTACATATATAACTTTAAGGTTGTTTTTTAAGCCCCTCCCCACTCCTGTGGTCTCTGTGAAGCTATGCTCAGGATTATTTGACTTGATCGCTGGGTGGCGGCAGCACTAAAGAGGCCCTTTAGTGGCGCGCGAGGCTCCAGGAGCAAAATGAGCTTCGATCCGTCCCAGAGGTAGCCCATCAAGAGGTGGGGAGGTTAGTTAGTCGTCACGGCCATCTAGACCTTGGCCCGGGAAAAACGCCTGCCAGGATCAATGCTAATTACGCTGCCATCTGCGAGGTGGCTGAGCTAGCTTGACACCTGTTCACATCGCGTCACGCCACGCGCGGCCGGAAACTTCCATCACGGCGGGGCGGCAAACAAGACTCTCCGCCTCCCGGCCACCACACCGCCGCCGATAAAAAAAAACTAAACAAACAACCGCTTGAATTATCGGCGAGCGCGCTGACAGCGATCGTCGCCAGACCGGGGGGGAACTTTTCCGCGAAATCAGCGCGAGACTATTTTTTTGTTGTACGAAAAACAGTTGGTTGGCTCGACACGCAAGGAGCACCTTGAAGGAATCCAGCATGAGTGAACATTTCCATTGTGTCGTTGTATTGTTGTATTGCCGTCGTATTGTTAATTAAGCACCTTGTCTTGTGCAAGTTTGCACAAACGGTGCTCTATAAATAAAGTTTGATTTGATTTGATCTTCGTACTTTAGAGCAGGAATGGATTTTCGTCCTGGTGATTGACCCTCTCCCTCTGTGGTCTTGAGGGCTTGAGTTGAGTTGCTCGTTGCGTTGTCTCCGTTGGTGACGAATGAATGGCTGCTTGCTGTGTCTCCTTCCACTTCATTTGTTCATTTATCACCACCAAGCCAAAACAGGAAGTGGACTCGATTCATATTTTTTTGGCATCTCCATCTTTTTTTGCAGCATCTTCTTCCTTCCCGGCCCCCCCACATCAGGTGGAGTAGGCGGTTGTGGTCTTGCAAGAAGGAAAGTGATAAACAGGGTTTCGGGGTGTTGGGTAGCTCACTGTGAACAGGGGGCTGTGTGTGTGTGTGTGTGTGTGTGTGCGTGTGTGTGTGTGTGTGTGTGTGCAAATGTGATTAGATGCGAGATCCGTCTCCAAGCGGTGCGGCAGGAGGTGGCTGGCTCTCTGTCTCTCTGTGTCTCTGCGCTGCATTCTCTGCTGCATCTGTAACGACGTGCACACACACACACACAAGCGCACACACACACACACGCGCACATACACACACACACACACACACACACACACACACACACGCACACACAGGAGGGGTACTTACACATGAAAGCCGGCATGCGTACAGAATAGAATAGGCGCCGCTGTTTGTATTTTATTGTGATTCACGGTGGGCCACCGACCATTGGGCCGATACGTTTGATCCGGCGATCTAACATCTCGTGTCGGCCCACTGATGTTTGTTCACGATGAAGTACACCGGGTGATGGAGAGTTTTGCATATAAAGCTGTATGATATCAATTATAAGATGATTGTGTATTTATATATATACTGCATATCCTAGTGCTAGTGCTATGTCATTGTATTCCTGAGCCTGGCTCTAAGTAAAAAGAAACCACATTTACATTGAGGGCATTTGGCAGACACTATTGAAATGTGTTTGTCAACGTAATTGATTATCCATTGCAAAAGAGATCCCGTGTGCCACACCACATGTGTACTACAGCACACAGGATTTCAGGGTATCTTGAATCTTGA
The DNA here is from genome assembly GCA_002895965.2 of Coryphaenoides rupestris. Taxonomy (NCBI): domain Eukaryota; kingdom Metazoa; phylum Chordata; class Actinopteri; order Gadiformes; family Macrouridae; genus Coryphaenoides; species Coryphaenoides rupestris. The sequence continues at coordinate 155,278 of PIJE02000878.1, forward strand.
ATTTTCAATCTATTTTCGACGATTACTAGTCGTCCTTTCAGCATATATATATACAGTAAATAATGTATTCACACAAATATTTTACATATATAACTTTAAGGTTGTTTTTTAAGCCCCTCCCCACTCCTGCGGTCTCTGTGAAGCCATGCTCAGGATTATTTGACTTGATCGCTGGGTGGCGGCAGCACTAAAGAGGCCCTTTAGTGGCGCGCGAGGCTCCAGGAGCAAAATGAGCTTCGATCCGTCCCAGAGGTAGCCCATCAAGAGGTGGGGAGGTTAGTTAGTCGTCACGGCCATCTAGACCTTGGCCCGGGAAAAACGCCTGCCAGGATCAATGCTAATTACGCTGCCATCTGCGAGGTGGCTGAGCTAGCTTGACACCTGTTCACATCGCGTCACGCCACGCGCGGCCGGAAACTTCCATCACGGCGGGGCGGCAAACAAGACTCTCCGCCTCCCGGCCACCACACCGCCGCCGATAAAAAAAAACTAAACAAACAACCGCTTGAATTATCGGCGAGCGCGCTGACAGCGATCGTCGCCAGACCGGGGGGGAACTTTTCCGCGAAATCAGCGCGAGACTATTTTTTTGTTGTACGAAAAACAGTTGGTTGGCTCGACACGCAAGGAGCACCTTGAAGGAATCCAGCATGAGTGAACATTTCCATTGTGTCGTTGTATTGTTGTATTGCCGTCGTATTGTTAATTAAGCACCTTGTCTTGTCGGAGTTTGCACAAACGGTGCTATATAATAAAGTTTGATTGGATTTGATCTTCGATACTTTAGAGCAGGAAATGGATTTTCGTCGGTGGGTGATTTGACCCTCTTCCCTCTGGGTCTTGAGGGGCTTGAGTCGAGTTGCTCGTTGCGTTGTCTTCCGTTGGTGGACGAATGGAAATGGGCTTGACTTGCTGGTCTCCTCTTCCACTTTCATTTATTCACCCACCAAGCAAAGCAGGAAGTGGACTCGATTCATATTTTTTTGGCATCTCCATCTTTTTGCAGCATCTTCTTCCTTCCCGGCCCCCCCCACATCAGGTGGAGTAGGCGGTTGTGGTCTTGCAAGAAGGAAAGTGATAAACAGGGTTTCGGGGTGTTGGGTAGCTCACTGTGTGTGTGTGTGTGTGTGTGTGTGCGTGTGTGTGTGTGTGTGTGTGTGTGTGTGTGTTGTGTGTGTGTGTGTGTGGTGTGTGGGGGTGGGGGGGCCGGGCTGGTCAATGATCTACCCTTCCCCTTCTCACCCCCGCCTCCTCTTTTGGATAGGTATCTGCCATTAAGGAGACATGGGGAAACAAATGAGGCCAATCTCTCTTCCAATGTCCTCGTCTGATATGTCAATAAGAGCCCCCCCCCACGCACACACACACACACACACACACACACACACACACACACACACACACACACACACACACACACACACACACACAGCGAGATGCGACCGCATAGATTTTCTCCTGACGGCGAATTGGTTGAAATATATACGCGTGCGTCTACCTTCCCTCTCGATAGGTGGATCGCTCCGGTGAAAAAGCGCCCGAGTGGCACAAGTGCACACGAGGCATACGGATGGGATTTCCGTTTGTCGCGTTCCGTCTCTTTGAGATCACCTGTTGGGAAGTTATTATGCGTATGAGGGATGTTAATTCGGAGAGACAGACGGACGGACAGACAGACAGACAGACAGACAGACAGACAGACAGGCGATCAATCGATAGGTAGATCGAGAGATAGATAGCTGGATAACCAGACAGACAGGAAGACAAACAGACAGAGAGACAGACAGGCGGGCAAGTGATCAATCGATAGACAGAAAGATAGATAGATAGGTAGAGTGATTGATTCATAGATAGATAGATAGATAGACAGATAGATAGATAGATGGATGAACGGACAGATAGATAGATAGATAGATAGATAGATAGATAGATAGATAGATAGATAGATAGATAGATAGATGGATGGATGAACGGACAGATGGATAGACAGACAGATAGATAGTTAGATAGACGAACAGACAGACAGATAGATGGCTATACACAGAAAGACAGACAGACAGATAGATAGATAGACAGACAGACAGATAGATAGATAGATCCGTTTAAGTGGTGGTGTTTATTTCCAAACGACGGCGCAGAACATGTTTCCTGCTCCGGTAGCCAAGCAGAAATCAAAGCACATTAAAATCGGAAACAACATTACAGGCCCGTGTGTGTGTGTGTGTGTGTGTGTGTGTGTGTGTGTGCGGTATGATGCTTAAACATGGAGTTATGGGCCTAATCTGCCGAGAGTGTCGACCGCGTCAATGGGCATTCATTAAGAATGCAGCTCATAAAGTCAAATGTTTTTCAATAAATATCTGGGAAATGAGACAGAAGATCCTCCGCCACGTTCAGACGTACAAGCGGCGGCATATGCTGAGGTGGCTTCCCGCTTCCCGAGGCTTCAATCTGGTTCTCTCTCCATCTCCATCTCTCTCCATCTCGGACCTAGAAGATAAATTATACGGGGCTATTTTTTCCCATTATGTTAATCAAAAACGCTCGCCATATTGCCCGGCTATTATTAGATGATCGGTGAGGGAGAAGACAACAGAGTTCTCCGGCGCGGCGATGTTCCCGACGCTGAGCCTTAATTGATCACAAGCGGGCTTCTGTCGGGGTAGCGGAGTGAGGTAGCGAGCGGAGGAGACGACTCCAACAGCTGGCCTGCTGTTTCCTCTCTTGTTAGTGCGTTATGTATGCTTTATGCTTTACGGGGGAGGGGGGCTAATGTCGCAGCCGAGGAATATGAACACACACACGCTAACGTTTATTTCTTTATTTCTGTATTTTTATTTTGTAAGGGACCACGTACAATATTAAACATGAACGCTACCATTTGATGCATTGCACCAGTTAGTTAGTTAGTTAGTTAGTTAGTTAGTTAGTTAGCCAAGGCACATTTTCATCTGCAGTCCCAGATTCTACGTGCATTTGGAAATTCCGAACCTTTTTCCCCGCAAAAAAGAAATGGAATTTTTCGGAATCCAAATGGAATCCATAAAGAATTGAAAACCGCTCTGTTAATATTTGTCTTCCATGATGGTGTGTTGTTGATGTCGGGTGCTTATCTTTCTCTTTCTATTTCCCCTGTGGTCTATATTGTGTTGCCAGCTAGCGGTATCCTGTAGCGTAGCATGGTAGCCCTCATCTCTGTGCTGCCGTGCTATGCTATGCTATGCTATGCTATGCTATGCTATGCCAGAGTTTGTTACGAACCGTTCCAGTAAAGGAGGGGAAGATCTGTGGTTTTTATATGACGTTGAGTAAACCAGGAGCAGGATTGCAGGTGCAATCCCAGGCGGTTATAAAAGCAGTCTGAGAATGTGCTGTTGTTTACCCACACGGCCAAACACAATGTCTTTATGTTGTCGTTGATGTTGATGCTGTTGCTGTTGCTGTGGTGGTAAAATAGAAGAACGCCAGGTCTCAGCCGCAAACCTTAAAGCCTAAAAGCTCCAAGGTTGCACTTACAGCCCGGCCGGGTGGACCGGACGTCCTTGACTGGACCCAGACGCGCTGGGGGTCTCCGCGGCCACGCAGGGGCCGTTTGTGGGGGGCCCCCCCCTCCCCGCTTTCGACAATGTCATCGTTATGGCCTTTGTCATCTCAATTAGCGGACGAGTGCTAAAACACGGCTGCTCTAAATGGCAGGCACCGTCGGGCGCTAGCCTGGGCCGTAGCGTAGCCGCGCGCGCCCATAAAACCCCCGGCACTTATGCCGCCGCGCCCCGCCGCCGCCGCCGCCACCGCTGCTGTACTGCTGACCGAGCTGTTTACCTCTGATTATTACGCTCCCAGAGGTTGAGCTAATGACCTTCTACTGCAGGCGCAAAGTCGCCCGAAAAAAAGCACCTCACCTCCCTTCATGTCGCCGTCAACGAGGACCCAGAGACAATCGCAATCGCTTTATTTTTTTGGCGCTGTTTTCGTAATCGTAACCGATTGGTCGGCTCTCCGTACCGACCCCCCCTTCGCGTTACAGTGCTACAGTGTAGGGTTGGACAGAAGGGGGAAAAAAGGGAGAAGGATGAAGACCGAGTGAGTGGATCCTTAATTGTATTTCCAGCTGATTAAATTAAGCTCGCCCATTTTAAGGTCAATGTATTTCTGTAATCAGTTGTCCCTTTTGATCATCCCAGGGAGTGGCGCGCCTTAAACTCAGTCCCCCCCGGTTCGTAAGGGGCCCCTCCTGTCTCTGACTTATCACCGCCTACCCCCCGCCGTACCCCCCCCCCATCCCCCCATCCCCCCCCCCAGCTAGCGAGCGCGCGCCACGCGTTTAATGTGGCTAACGCGGCGACATAAAGCGGAGCATGTAATATCGTGCGCGTTAAACAGTCGTTTCCATAAGTAAGCGCAGATTTCCGTACAGTTTGTTCCTGTGTAATGAAGTGAACTCTTGTTTGTGTTTCCCCCCCCCCCTTCTTCTTCTTTTATTCTGACAAGGAAAACCTACTCAAGCAACGAGGCGGGAATTAAAGCGGCTAAAAATTAAAAAGCCGGCGCTATCTTTAACTGAGTTCCACGCGCTATTAGGGCGCGCGCGCGTACAAAAAAAAAATCAATTTCTCCCGCGCTAAATAGTTTTGTTTTTGTTTCCGACCGTTCTTTTTTTTTCTCGCGTTCTTTTTCAGCGTTTCTGTCGTTTCTTTTTTTCCTTTTTCCTTTCAATCCTTTCTTCTTCTCCATCTTCTTCTCTCTTCCACGTTGTCATTGTTTGAGCGTATAAGTGACCTTAACAAGAAAAAAAAATGCAAATGGATGTGTGGTGGTGGTGGTGGTGGTGGTGGATGAGTGTGGGTGGTGGGTGGGGGGGGGGGGGCGTGGGGGGGGGTGGGGGACGAAAAAAAGAAAGAAAATGGCTAACATTTATTTATTCTCGCTGTTCCCCGTGTCTTGTTGGCGTCATTAGAACAGCTCGCCGCAGCCCATTCGCTCCCATTACCGGCGCTATCAGCGGCAGCCCAGCGCGAATCCAGCGGGGCTATAAATACTTCCCTCAGACCCCATACGGCTTGCACATCATCTCCCAGACACAGCTTAATGATGGAAAAAAATATAATGTCTTTTTGCCTCCCCCGCCGCCGCCGCCGCCGCCGCCACCGCCACCACCACCCCACGCACCCACACACACACACACACACACACACAGACACACACACACTCTCTCTATTCTCTCTCTCTCTTCTCTCTTCTGTTTCACATTCTCACAACAGCATGGGGAAAAAAAGGGAGGGAAGTGGCAGCCACCGCTTGCGTAAGTCTCCGACACGTTTGGTTTACAACCGCCATTTGCGGCGGCGAGGAGGCATCAGGAACAACTTATAAAAAGGTGTGCGTGCGTGTGCGTGTGTGTGTGTGTGCGTGCGTGCGTGTGTGTGTGTGTGTGTGTGTGTGTGTGTGTGAGGAATGGGAATGATAGATGGGAGGGCCTCCATCATCCACTGGCACAGTTTCTCGTCGATTGCACCAGGGTCACTCATGCTGGCTCGGGGAATCCATTAAAGACGAATGCATGCAAAGGGGTGGTCGGGTTGGGGGGGGGGGGGCGGGGGGGGGGGGGTGGGTGGGGGGTGATACTTTATCTGAATTCATTATAACAGGATCTATATCTTATGTTTAGGCCAAGGACACAATTTGTATCACAATGCAAATATCTATCATTAAATGTTGACAGTTCATTTTTTACTGGCAAAGAAAGAAAAATGTTTTCCGCGCGGCAGTCTGTTCTGTTTTCCAGTTGTTGCCTTGTTGTTGTTGTTGTTGTTGTTGTTGTTGTTGTTGTTTTTTGTTTATTTCTTTCCTGGCAAAGCTGGTGTTTGTTGTCCGAGTTGGGTATTTTTTTTCTCTCCTATAATTTCATAATGACAAAGTATCCCGTTTCAGTGATTTATGTGTATTTGTAATAACACAGGTATGTACGCCGTAGGACAGAAACACATCCCCCCCCCCCCATCCCCTAAAATACAAATACGCTAACCATCGCTATAGCGCCCCGGACGCAGGCTTCTGCACCTATCGCGCGCGCGGATGTTGTGTCGTGTGGACTGAAAACAAATATGTATTCTGTGTTTTTGGGGGTAAATTGAAAAACGGCACGACGGCTGAGCGATCACAGCGAGGAGAACATTTGTACAAACACCGCTCAAAACAACACGGCTCGCTAAATCCCGCCCCCTAGCTTGAGCCGCTTCGCCTTAGCGACGTGCGTTTCGCTATCCTTGCGATCTCCCCCCCCCCCCCCGACCCCCCGACCCCACCTTCCCGATAGTTTCTGTGCCACAGTCCCCGAAAAAAAGTACGTAAATAAATCAACTTATGTCGGGGGCCGCGGCGTTCTAGCTAGCTGCGGCGGTTCCCGCGGCCGCTCGGAACGGCAGTCAGTCAGTCAGTCAGTCAGTCAGTCAGTCAGTCAGTCAGGGCTAACGGTTGCCGTCGCTATCTAAATAGCGGCCGTAAAAAGTAGCTAGCTAACGGTGCCCTCTGAAATGTGCTCAGGTGGAAAGGACTAGGCAAACAGAGGAGACGGCCCTCGCACGCACACACACACACACGCACACACACACACACTCGCGCACACACACTCGCGCGCACACACACACACACACACACACACACACACACTGCTCCCTGACACAGAGGACAAAGCGAGGGCCTCATTTCCTCTCCTCTAATCAGTGTTTACATCCAATACCCCACCCCACCACCCTCTCTCCCCCGTGCCAATGGCTGGTGACCGAACAAGACTTGGATCAATCAACAGTGGTATTCCAGTCTAGGGAGCACACGCGTGTGCACGTGGGGGGGGGGGGGGGGCGTACACGCACGCACGTGTACACGCACACAACTGCGCACGTGTACACGCACACATGAACGGCGCTGCAGCTCTGGAGGCCTGAGCTGTCGTGATGACGATCTCGGTGTCTTTCCTTCGTGTCCTATAGTTGATTATTTCTCTCTCTCTCCTTTGCTCTCTCTCTCTCATTTCATCTCTCCATTCCTCCCCTCCCCCCCCCCCCGCCACCTCTCTCTCTCTCTCTCTCTCTCTCTCTCTCTCTCTCTCTCTCTCTCTCTCTCTAATGGGTGCAGAGAAATTACAGCTAATTAAGGATGTAAATGGTGGCGGAGAGTGACAAAGAGCTGCCTTCTAATTTTGCATTAAATTGTCTCTTACCTCAGCAGAAAAATGTCGCACGGCAGAGACAATGTCAACTTTTAGTGGGGCGGGTTATTTGCATTACGCGCACATTAATTCTGCCGTTACGCGCGGCGCCTGCGGAGCGCGGCGCGGCGGGGATGTGAAAGTGTGTGCACACGCCACGCACACGCCACACGCCACACGCCACACGGATGTCTTAAACCCCGGAGTCGGCATGATGTGTTAACAAATGCACGGGGCGGTGGGGTGAGGGGGTGGGGGGGTGGGGGGGGGGGGGGTGGGGGGCGGGAAACTGCGGCAGCGACACACATGCACGCACCTCGGAACGTGTATGCATATGCCGCATGCGTATGCATTTAGTGAGTGTGTGTGTGTGTGTGTGTGTGTGTGTGTGTGTGTGTGTGTGTGCACGCTCGCCTGCGTGTGTCTGCGCGTGTGTGTGTGTGTGTGTGTGTGTTATTTACAATGTACACACACACTGTACCACAGATGTTCTGCAAGGTCAACTCTTGGCACTAAATACTGAATGATCGCGGGTCACAGCAGTCACAAGACACAAACCACAACATGGAAAGAGAGGGAGAGAGAGAGAGAGAGAGAGAGGGTGAGAGAGAGAGAGGGGGTTAGAGAGACAGGGGGAGAGAGAGAGGGAGGGGAGAGAGAGTTAAGCTAAGATGCTCCCGCCAAAAAGGGAATTATTCGCTAATTGTCTTTGCGGTCCACCCTTGACTCGCCAGCGGGGCGCCCGGGCTTGACGGCGCAGGCCAACGGAACCGTCCCACCACGGACTGCTCGGGTCAAAGGGCGCGCAGGTAAACATGCAGCTAGGTGCTGCGGGGTTCGGGGCTGGCGCTCGGACCTCCCGGAAGGATTAAAGAGGCGACAGCGCGGACCTTGAAGCCGAGCTACAGGGCGGCGGATCCCATACTCACATCGGTGTCCGACTCTAACACACGCGCCACCAGCTAATGGAGGATAGGTTTGACCTTTTTGCAGGCGCCAAAAAAATGTCTCTGATCATCAAAATAAACAATTGCTTGGTCGGTAGATTGTTCCCCTCTGGGAGGTAAAAACACAAAATTAAAAAAGTTAATTTTGATATTAATGCAAAAGTCTGTATATTATCTTATACCTCGGTGTTCTTTTTTGTTAACATTGCAGGGCTGCGTATTATGCTTCTCTCCTTGGCCACGACCTTATGGCGCGGCGTACATTCATCCGGTGGTCATTGATTGCCCCGCCCCCCCCCCCACCGCGCGTGGAGGGACCCATCACTCCCCTCAGCCGTGGGTACATTTCGTCCCCTTCAATCCATTTACATTTAAGCACAACTCTGCTTGGCCTAATTAGTTCCATGACTCCATTAGTCTACATTGTGGTCAATCCATTATCACTTTGCATGTTAGTTAAAAGCCCATTCCTCTGATCCTGTCACTCGCCACTCTTCCGCCCTCCCCATAACTAGTTTTGCTCCTCACATGGGTGGAGACTCGGGGGGGTGGATCGCAGGGCTAACTAATACCCGCGAGGATAATATCGCAGTGGCTTCGACGGCCGTCGGAAGCCAACGCGATGCGATGATGATGATGATGATGATGATCGTGATGATGAATGATGATAACATATCTCTCACTGTCACATGTACACTGTGTGTATCAACGCTGGTGGGCCGCCGCCGCAGCGTGCGCACCAGGAATGACTCTGACAATGAGTTCCCCTCGAAGTGGAAAGGTTTGTTTCCGAAGGGGAGGTTTGGTTTGGAGGAAGAGAGGAAAGGGCGGAAGTAGGAAGAAAGGAAGAGAGGAGGAAGTCGGGAAGAAAAGAGGGAAGGGGGAGGGAAAGAGGGTAGGAAGAAAGGCAGGGAAGGAGGAAAGGAAGAAAGGAAGGAAGGAAGGATGGAAGGAAGGGAACTAAAGCAGGAATAGTGAATGGTGCAGTGCAAAAAAAGAAGAGGGAAGAGAGGGAATAAGAGAGGAAGTAGAGAGAGAGAGAAAGAGGGGGGAGAGATGGAGAGAGAGAGAGAGAGAGAGAGAGGTGAGAGAGAGAGCCGGTAATGATCCCTGTATTGAGAGACTTGGCTCGCCCACTAGCATACTGGCTCTCATGGTCCGCTGGCTGCAAAGTTGCTGAGGTCTAAAACTCACATTATGCCGTCGAGAGAGAGAGAGAAAAAAAACAACAACCCACCAACCAGGACCGCGACACACTCCAGCTAATTCATTTTCAGACGTAATGAGACATCATCGTGGTGTAACGTTGTGTTGCGTTGTACATATATATATATATATATATATATATATACATACATACCGTGTATGTTATGTTATACGCAGATGACGTGTGACGTATATGTGGCCTGCAATGCATGTTGCGTGGTTTCTGGGTTGTTGTTGAACACACGCGTGGTGTGGCGAGCTTTTGAGAGAAAACGTGGACTTATAGGCTATGAGGCTATGAGGCTATAGGCTAAGGGTTGTAGTTTTGGTTTTTCTCAGGTCGATACCGATTGCCAATCTTTTTAATGTGTGATGAGCCGATCGGATACCAATCACCATATTCTTTTTTTTAAGGTGAAATATAGGATAGAATTGTCCCGTTTTTTTCACTCATTTCTTTAACAGACCTAACTCTACAGATATTATGGAAGATAGTGTCAGGGTCACATGATCGGCTCCTGTAATTGCTAATTTCAAGTTGATCGACCCCCCGANTTGTTTCTAGCGGTTAAACAGTAAAAGGTGATGGGTCTTCACAACTTTCATGGAAACGTTTATCCGACCTACCAACGCTTGTGTGGGCATGAGTACATCATAAGACAGTGGGGCAACATCGGTTTAGGCATCAAACACCAAGCGTTTAGTCGCGAAAGGCATGGATGTCCAAACTGCACTTATCTCGCGCTCAAACGCATTTTGCAGCCACGCACACAATAACCTCATAAGACGCTATTCCCCAATGATCCCTCTGTATGTATCGTGTGCTGGTGCACCTCTACTTGCTTCCCTACCGTTTTGGAGTTGGGGGGTTATTGCATTCGAGAGTAGTTCACAATTCATTTTCACAATAGGCGCTTGTGTGTTTCTAAGCGGTTAAACAGTAAAAGGTGATGGGTCTTCACAACTTTCATGGAAACGTTTATCCGACCTTACCAACGCTTCCACACGCCACACGGATGTCTTAAACCCCGGAGTCGGCATGATGTGTTAACAAATGCACGGGGCGGTGGGGGTGGGGGGGGGGGGGTGGTGGGGGGGGGTGGGGGGTGGAAACTGCGGCAGCGACACACATGCACGCACCTCGGAACGTGTATGCATATGCCGTGTGTGTGTGTGTGCGTGTGTGTTGTGTGTGTGTGTGTGTGTGTGTGTGTGTGCGTGCGTGTGTGTGTGTGTGTGTGTGTGTGTGTGTGTGTGTGTGTGTGTTATTCCGACCTTACCAACACTTGTGTGGGCATGAGTACATCATAAGACAGTGGGGCAACATCGGTTTAGGCCATCCAAAACCCACCTAAGCCGTTTAGTCGCGAGAGGCTGGATGTCCCAAACTGCACTTATCTCGCGCTCAAACGCATTTTGCAGCCACGCACACAATAACCTCATAAGACGCTATTGCCCAATGATCCCTCTGTATGTATCTTGTGCTGGTGCACCTCTACTTGCTTCCCTACCGTTTTGGAGTTGGGGGGTTATTGCATTCGAGAGTAGTTCACAATTCATTTTCACAATAGGCGCTTGTGTGTTTCTAAGCGGTTAACAGTAAAAGGTGATGGGTCTTCACGAACTTATCATGGAAACGCTTTATGGCCGACCCTTACCACACGCTTGTGTGGGCATGGGTACATCATAAATACTGAATGATCGCGGGTCACAGCAGTCACAAGACACAAACCACAACATGGAGAGAGAGAGAGAGAGAGAGAGAGAGAGAGAGAGAGAGAGAGAGAGGGGGAGAGAGAGAGAGGGGGAGAGAGAGAGGGAGGGGAGAGAGAGTTAAGCTAAGATGCTCCCGCCAAAAAGGGAATTATTCGCTAATTGTCTTTGCGGTCACCCTTGACTCGCCAGCGGGGCGCCGGGCTTGAGGCGCAGCCAACGGAACCGTCCACCACGGACTGCTCGGGTCAAAGGGCGCGCAGGTAAACA
>PIJE02000878.1:174120-201668 GCA_002895965.2 Coryphaenoides rupestris
TAGTGGTGGTAGTAGTGGTGGCGGGCAGTGAGCAGGCTGGCTCCGGGCTCTGCAGAGTGCTTTATTTAACATGGGGACGGGGGGTTGGGGGGGGTGTTGCAGAGACCCGGGTCGCACCTCGGGAGGGAAGCAGGCCCGACCTATGCCCCCCCCGCCGCCACCGCCTCCCCTTGTTTTTCCCCTCTTTTCCTGCTTCACTGAGCAACAGAGTAAGCAACAGACGGGTGGACATCAACGCGTCCAGGCGGGGGGGGCGGAGGGGGTCAGCCGGGGTCTCCTAGGTCGCACCGCTCGTCCGCCACTACAAGTTCATCCCCAAAACCATCACCGTTCGTAGCCTTGGTGACCTGCTGCTGCTGCTGCCTTGCCTGCTACTACTGTAGGGGAGTCAGGATCTGGGATACAATGTGGGTTCCTGGTTTCATCCCCTGGTTTAACTTCCTGGTTTCCTTCCTGGTTTCACTTCCTGGCTTATTTCCTAGTTTAATTTCCTGGTTCCTTTCCTGGTTTCACTTCCTGGCTGAATTTCCTGGTTTCACTTCCTGCGTCCTCCCCTGATTTCATCACCTCCTGTCATCATCTCCTACACTCACACAGTTCATTCCAGTCGTATGTGAACATCACGTCGCGCCTGCTTTGACCTGTCACGCCTCAACATGAGACCAACTTATCGCTGGCATTTTCGTCATCATTGTATGTTTTTTACATTTTTCTATTCTTTTTTTAAACCAAAATTTCAGCAGTGGCACTGGACCGCACGAGCAAGTGGCCGGTGAGTTTATTTTTCTCTCTCCCTCCCTCCCTCTCTCTCTCTCTCTCTCTCTCTCTCTCTCTCTCTCCCGCTCTCTCTCTCTTGGAGGTGTAATGATTTAGAGGGTTAAAGAGGACACTATTACCCCTGGCACAGCCCATCACGGCAGCGATGAGGTGAACACAAATAATCAGGCATCCAGAGCTGGGGTGGTGGGGGCGGCGGGGCGGTGGTTGGGGGGGTGGGAGCAAGGAGGGAGAATGTGTGTGGTGTGTGTGTGGTGTGTGTGTGGCAGTGTGTGTCTGTCGTGTGGCAGGTTTCTGTCGGCGGCGGTGGCGGGAAAAGCGGGACCTGACCTTGACACGTCTGAGTGAAACGCCTGACGCGAGGCTAATGCCTCATCATGGCCAGTTTGACTTTGGCGTGGCGGCGTGGCGGCGTGGCGGCGTGGCGGCGTGGCGGCAGGCAGGCGCCATAAAACAACGGGATAACCGTGCAGACAAACAGTCGTAAACTATTGTTGATTCAAATACTGTCCAACCGACCGGAGTTGGTACACGGTGGTGGGGGGGGGGGGGGGTGTGACGATGCACCGATGTCGGCCCCAACACACAACTAACTAGAATAGAATAGAATAGACTAGAATAGAATAGAACTTTATTAATCCCGAAGGAAATTCTTGTGCCAGGTTACATAGCGATACAGTACAATAAAACAATATGGAAAACAACAGAATGATAAAAATGTGCTAACGGATTTACAAATGTACAGTTAAAATATACAAATATGGTTAAGATAGGTAAGATATTCCGACGGCAAAAACAATTTGGCATGATTGAAGTGAAATATTATTGAACATGACATTAAGAATATTGCACATGATGATGAGAGGAGATGAGAGGTAGTGTTATAGATAGTATTTATAGACAGCATGATAATAATAATAATAATAATAATAATAATAGTATAGCACATGATAGAGTATTGCACATGATGTTGGACAGTAATATTAATATTATTGCACGTAAAACTGGGGAAAGTGCACATGATGTTGAACTAACTCACTAACTAACTAACTAACTAACTAACCTCGCACATCATGAGTATGAATTACATAACGGCAAATATAAGCATGGGAAATGTATGTAAAATGGTTCTTGCCTGCTGATATGTATTGTAACACACACACACACACGCACGCACACATGCACACACACACACATGTACACACACACACACACACACACACACACACACACACACACAAAATGTATGTAAAATGGTCCTGCCCACTTATATATATTTTAACACACACACATGCACATGAACGCATGCACACACACACGCACACACACACACACACACACACACACACACACACACACTGCTTTGAAAAGCCCTTAAACGCAACGGAGGAAGAGACGTGTGCGAGGTGCTCGACAACAACAGAATATCTGTGTTACAGCAGGATGACGTATGTGGGCCGCTCTCAATCCCCAGGATATAACTCAGCCTATCAGGCCAGGCGGACACCCAGCCCCAAAGATCACTCAGAGCAAAGGGCGGGGAGTGGAGAGAGAGAGAGAGAGAGAGAGAGAGACACACACACACAGAGAGAGAGAGAGACACACACACACACACACACACACACACACACATACACACAAGGGTGCGCACACACACACGCACACACACGGTCTTTATATATATGGCCTTATGCTCCAAAGTAAGGACAAAGAGAATGAAGATGACTACCTTGTCACGGGCAAAACAAATGAACCAGACAAACTTGACTGAGCACTCAATGCAGTCTGGGGCCGCGTCTGTGTGCACCGCGGGGCCACATAACTCACCACACACGTTTTGGCAATCACAATTGTTTGTCCCATTGTCTGTTTATATATATATATATATATATATATATAAATATATGAAAAATGTGAAAAAATCTATATAAATGTACATATACAGTATAGGCCTATATATATAAAATACTGTATACTGTATATACATAATAAATTATTATATATATACATATAATGTATATATATATATATTTAGATATTTATATATATTAAGATATATAAATTGTTCTATTGTAAATATACATGATATAGATAATGTGCTGTATTTACCATACAAGCATACAACAAATTAGAGTGTTATATTTATTCATTGCATCGCACCACCACCGTTAGGCCACAGCATTCACACACCAAGCCGTGATGCGGGGTCATAATAATAATAATAATAATAATAATAATAATAATAATCATAATAATCATAATCACAGAAGCTCTCCACCGCTCCCTGGGCCTTCCTTACAGAAATAAACAATAAAAGGAGATTTTCCCCCCCGACGTGGAAGGTGGAGGGGAAAAAAAAAAGCCAAACCAGCACCCAATATCTCTGCGCTTGTACTGAGCCATGTAGGACAGAGTGCAGCGCTGTACCGCGGCGCGAGCTGCACCATCATAGACATATTTGCTGGTTGGTTAAGCAAATAGAGGCTTGTTTTGTCCACAATTTCCCCTGTCAACCACGTCATTGTTGGGTGTCATTTTTGTTTCAGGTCACAGAACAAGATAGGCAAACACACACAGAAACACACAACACACACACACACACACACACGTACGTACACAGACACACACACACACACACATACATACACACACACACACACGTGATTGACACATCGATGCTTTCTCTTGGAATTTGATCCTGGTTTAATGTTTAATGATCACGCCGCTGACGAGATAAGTCTGTCTGCTGAAATTCCCCCCGCGTTCCCGCATTAGAGCGTTTTTTTACGGCGTTTTTAATCTTTATGTTGATAATGAACATGTGTGAAATATCAACAAGTCAGGGTAATTAATAGGGTTGTCAGTACTATTGTATTAATAGCGCCGTGCGTAGTATCAATTTAGTGTAAATTGCCGTTTTGACAAGGCGCTTTAATTAAAACTATCGCACCAACATTGAAGGTCTGTGAACATCACTTTGGAAGGCCTATCAAATAGTGTTGCCATCTGGTATCTTTTTGCAATGTGGTCTCTCTCTGCTAATTACAAATGATATTCAAAAAGATTAGCGCCGCCGCCGCCGCCGCCGACGCCGCCGCCGCCGCCACACCGCCCTCCACACACCACGCATCACGTGTAACGCAGGTAACTTGTTATGCAGGTAACGTGCGCCCGTGAATATAGGGCCTGCCGGCTTATATGAGTTGGTAACACACACACACACACACACACACACACACATGTAGACACACACACACACACACACGTGGCGAGGACCAAATGAGATTCACGCGTGCAAATTCTCAACAGCCCTCATATCATCTTTTTTTTTTACCACTCTCCTCCTCTTCCTCCTCTTCCTCCTCCTCCTCCTCCACACCGTCAAAACCCGAGACAAGGTCATGTGATGTATGGTTGTGCGCCCGACGCCCGTTTCAATCTTCAGTGAGCTGTGATCCGGCCGCCGAATCAATCTTCCTGACCGCTCCCAGGAAGCCCAGGAGAAGTGAGCTATATACGTTCAATTCCTGCCCGCTTGCTCCGGGGGAAGCATTGAAATAGCTCCTCCCCCCCGTCCCCACCCCCACCCCCCACCCCCATCCCATCCCCCACAGCCCCATTCCAGTACAGTACAGTACAGTACAGTACAGTACAACAGCAGTACTCGTAGTATTAGTAGTAGTATTAGCAGTAAGGTAGTAGTCTCGCAGTAGATATACAGTGAAGCCCCCAGCATGAGCCTGTAACACAAAATGCTGTTTGGGACTTGACCCCCCCTGACCCCTGGGGATACGCACACACACACACACACACACACACACACATAGACACACACACACACACACACACACACACACACACACACACAACAACACACACACACACACCCAAACCATCTGCATATATACACTGAAGATACACACACACACACACACCACAGCTTTTCCTCTGTGATGTCGTACGGTTATGTAACAGCGATACGAGTATGTGTGCACTTTACCGAATGGGCGAGTGAGTGAGTGAGTGAGCGAGCGAGGGAGTGTGTGAGTGTGAGAGCGAGTGTGTGTGTGTGTGTGTGTGTGTGTGTGTGTGTGTGTGTGTGTGTGTGAGTGTGTGTGAGCGAGTGAGGATGGGAGGGAGAGGGATGAAAGAGAGAGAGAGAGAGAGAGAGCGAGGGATGGAGTATACAGAACAGAGTTAGCAAAGGAGAGGGAGGAAATAAGGAGAGGGAGGGAGGAATGGGCTGAATGATGGAGAGAGAGAGAGGGAGGGAGAAAGGGAGTGAATGATGGAGAGAGAGCGGGAGGTAGGAAGGGAGAGGGAGACAGAAAGGGAGTGAATGATGGAGAGACAGAGAGGGGAGGGGGGAGGGGGCGGGGGAGGGAGAGAGGGGGAGGGACGGAGAGCCAAGGAGGGAGGGAGCGAGTGATTGAGTGAACAAATGAGAGTGCGCAATGATTGGCTCCGCTGAGTGAGCCGCTGACCTCGCCGCTGACTCCTGTTTGCAGTCACTCTCCCCGGTTACCACGGGTTACGCTTTGTTTCATCTGACGTGCAATTATTTTTTCCATTAAACACACAACAAGCATTTCACTTAGTTTGTCTGAATGAAATTAGAATCAGACGGCGGGGAGAGGGAGAGAGCGCCATTACACCTCGAAGTTTGGGGGAAAAAAAACTACGCGGAAATAATGCTCTGTCAACGGAGGAGATGGAGAAAAAAAAGAACAACTTCAACGACGACAACGACAACAACAACAACAACAAAAAATAATCATTTACAAGCGGCAGGTGATGCATATGTTAAAAGTGTCAGGAGGCAAAGGGGGGAAATTAATAGCTTTCTGCCATAACCGTTCTCTGATAAATATGATTACATTTGCATACTTCATTTTAGTCTTGATCTGTTGTCTCGCCGACTTCTGTCTTACTCTCTCACAGCCGTTGGAGAAGAGAAGGGAGGAGGAGGAGGAGGAGGAGGAGGAGGAGGAGGAGGAGGAGGAGGAGAGAGAAGGGGAGGAAAAAAAAGCAATTTTCATCACTGCTCAACACACGGAACAGGAAGCCCAGCTCTCATTAGGGATCGTCCTGCTGTTGGTCCGCTGCAAGAGAGAGGGAAACGCACAACTGAAAAATACATTTAGGAAAAAATAAATACAAATACGAACAAAAAACTGCCACGCTCAGAAACACTGCAGGATTATATATATATATATATATATATATATATAAAATATCCTTACTGTTCTTATCCTAGCTACTTTGCCGTCACCCTATGAGCACTTGAAACTTCTGTTCTATTCTAATCTTTACGTACGATCAGCGATATACTGCTGTCTCACTCTTTCAACAAATGTACTTATTTTAAGTCACTTTGGTTAAAAGCCAAATGCCATAAATGTCAATGTAATGTAAATATATATATATATGTGCATATATACTGTATATATAAACTACAAGCAACAAAGACAGGAAGGTAAACACAGGCCATTGAATTAGCCAAACCATTAATGCAACGTAAACACTGTGTTGTGAATAACTAGAAGCTAATCGATGATTTTGGTGGCGGTGTGTGTGTGTGTGTGTGTGTGTGTGTGTGTGTGTGTGTGTGTGTGTGTGTGCGTGTGTGTGTGTGTGTGTGTGTGTGTGTGTGTGGGAGAGTGTGTGTGTTGTGGTGGATTAGCCTTTTAGGTAGTGTTTTGTGCCTCATTAACTTGTCAATAAGGCCATCTGACATCGTCTTCTGTGTACACCGGCGACGGAGAAGGCCGGCCTCTGCATTGTAATGGGGGTACTCCTTTCTTGTATGTGTGTGTGTGTGTGTGTGTGTCTGTGTGTGTGTGTGTGTGTCTGTGTGTGTGTGTGTGTGTGTGGCCAAACACACACAGACACACACACACACACACACACACACACAGACAGACACATACTTATTGGCCTTGGTCTGTGTGGCTTCGGTCACTCAGCTCACACACTCACTGGTAAAGGCTTCTGTGTATATATTTGTGCGTGTGTGTGTGCGTGTGTGTGTGTGTGTGTGGTAATATTGTTGTAAGCACTGGTGATGCGTTTTAAACAGATGATTCTGGTGTCGGAAGGATCTACGCCCCTTGAAATGCGTGTTCTCAGCGGCAGAGTGAGCAGCAAACAGGAGGAATTGTTGTTTTTTTCCGAACAGCCCCCTGAAAATGAACCGCCGCTTATCTTATCTTTTATGGCTGAAGAATTGTATGTTTTATTTCAACGCAATTACGCCGAATCGGTTCCTATTAGGCTCAGAGAGAGAGAGAGAGAGAGAGACGGCTGCAGCGGTTGTGTGACAGGTCTCGTTAACGACGGGCCTCAAGTATCGTCAATTAACGGCACTTTGGCTAACAGTTATTAGAACTATCAACGGCGTGGGAAATGATATCGGCTCTTGTTGTGATAGCAAATTCCCACAGAAGAAGAGGAATCGTTATCGCCACCCAGTTGTAGAAACCAAACCAGTATTTCAACCTTATTAACAATCCCCGTCTGCGGGAACGGGGTGGGTGGGCGGGGGGGGGGGGGATGGAAATCGACACGCCTGCGTTCTGCGTTACACCACGACGACGGTACACCGGCGATCCTCCGGGGCGGCCATATTTGCACTTCCCCCCCCCCCCCCCCCCCCCCCCCCCCCTTCAGCTCGTCGTTTTTCCAGTTCAGGTTTCCAATTAACCTGAGCAAAGCGTGACGCCGATCTGGTGCTGTCGCGTATCGACAGCGGGAACCAAAAAGAATAATGCTGTTAGGATGTAGCTTACTGTGGCGGTGGTGGTGGTGGAGTGTGTGGGTGGTGGTGGTGGTGGTGGTGGTGGTGGTGATGGTGATGGTGATGGTAAGGGTGGGCGGGGGTTGTGGGGGGTGGTCCCTCTCTCTCTCTCTCTCTATCTCTCTATATCTCTCTCTCTCTCTCTCTCTCTCTCTCTCTCTCTTTCTCTCTCTCACTGGGTTGACAGGAAAGTTGGCTGTAGTCATTTATCAAGTCTCCTCTGGCCACCGAGGGGCTGGCTAGTCCCCGCAGCCTCCTGCTGCTCAGGGGGGGGGGGCGGGGGGAGAACGGAATGGGGGGGCGGGGGAGAGAGGGGGGGGGGGGGGTGCAGGGTGGGGGAGGGGAGTGAGGGGTGCGGGGGGGGTGGCGGCGTGCAATATGTGCATTTTAGGCCTCTGGTGGGCTGGGTGCAAAACTGCTGATGTGCTCGCGGCTGCTAAGTTTGATGGATTTGTTGTTGTCATTTGCTTTTGGTCCTGTTTCCCCCCCCCCCCCCCCCCCTTCCCCCACACACACACCCCCACCCCCTCCACATGCCACACACACACACACACACACACACACACACACCCCCCTCCCCGCCGCCGCCGCCGCCACAAAACAAAGGGAATCATTAACTCTTTTGTGCAACATGGGTCTTTTATGGGGTTGGGGATAATGCAGAGCGAGATGGGGTACAGATGGGGTCACCGTGAGCACTCTGTTCGCCCGGGCCCCGGCAGAATGGGGCCCCGCGCATGCATGGGCGACTCGGGCGGCACTGAGAGCTGATTACAGAATGATTTAGTGACCGCTGATATCCTCTCTCTCTCTCTCTCTCTCTCTCTCTCTCTCTCGCCCGCTTGCTCTCTCGCCCGCTCGCTCTCTCGCTCTCTCCTTTCTCCTTTTCCTCTTTCTCGAGCGCCCATCACTGGCCTCATTTCAGCGGCGAGAGAGTGCAACTGGCAGCGCTGGCCACTTATATTTATAGCCCCCGTCTCTGTTTAGCACCTCTCGCGCGGTGCGGTGTGTTCCTGGCTAGCGGCGGGCGGGGGGGGGGAGGGAGGGGTGGGGGAGGAGGGGGTGGGGGGACGAGGGGGTGGGGGGGACCATTACAGTGCATCACGGTTAGCGGCGGGCCACAGTGTTTACTGATGCACACTTGGCAGACGACCGCCCGCTCGGCCTCTCAGGGATCTTGCCAGAATGGGAATGCGGTGAAACCCTAAACCTGGCTTAACTCGGAAGGCTGGGATGGGGGGAGTATGAGTCTCTGAATGTGTTTCGGCTTCGCCGGGGGAAATATTCACCGGAAATGTCCACTTTAGGTGAAGCCAGTGTGAATTTGCGCACCAGCCGATGGACGGCTGTTCTCTCTATTTTACCAAAGTCAAGCAATGGAAAAACGACCAGTATCTTATTTTGCTTGGAAATATAATGATAAATGATAGAACGATGAATATTGTGTGTATTGTGTATGTATTTCATATAAACGTTGAATGAAATTTGGAGCTTGATTAATTTGGATGCAAAAAACTCACATTTTTAGATCAAATTTTGCGTGTATAAAATCTCGTTGAGCATTTTGAATGAATCCCATTTAATACATTTAATCTTGTGATGACATAAAAGTGTCTACTGACCGACTGACTGAAACAAGAATCAACTAAATGCCTGTTTAGTTCGTAGCAAAACAACACACATACACACCACACACACACGCGCACACACACACACACACACACACACACACACACACACACACACACACAGGACTGAACTTCAAGGTGACGAAGACCCATATTTCCTCCTCAGAGGAGAGATGAAGATCAAGATAAATCTCTGCACTTCTCTCTGTCAAGTCATCACAACTCGCCGGCAAAAATACAAATTGAGATTGTAGCAAAGGGCCGCGACAGTTGACTGTTGACTCCGAGGGTTACCTGGGTGATCGAGTATGTGTTTGACTGCCCGAGGCTGAGCGCTAACAGCACTGTTACACAGACAAGGTCATCTCAGAGGGAGAGAGAGGGAGGGACAGAGAGAGAGGGACAGAGAGAGAGAGACAGAGAGAGAGAGAGAGAGAGAGAGAGAGAGAGGAGAGAGAGAGAAGAGAGAGAGAGAGAGAAGAAGAAGAGAGAGGGAGAGAGAGAGACATAGAGGGACATAGAGAAACAGAGGGTACCCCCCAGCACCATAATCCCAACATTCCTGACTACTTTTGAACACAGGGCTTCAACACAATTGATTACGGTTGAAGAACAACACCTGGGAAAGAAACACAACAACAACTAAATAACCCAAGCGGGCATCAAGGTCCATCAAGACGGATGGAGGCGTGTGGGCTCGGGCCTACAGGGCGGACCGCAGCGGCGCGCTACCCAGTCCCCTGAAGTTGTGCGTTCACACCTCACCTCACAGAAACCCACCTCCCGACACGGGGGGTGGCGCTAGCGCCAGCAACATTTTGCTTTGAATATCGGCTCCATTCTTTGACCAGCGTTGAATCACATTTCCTTTTGAGGGGTCAGCAGTCATGATAATAACTCGATTTAGCTTAATGTCACATGAGCGCCCAAGAAGAATGGCTATAGCATGCCGCGGCAATATTATATCAATATTGACCAGAGAATCAAGCCAACCTTGATATCCCCCCCCCCACCCCCCTTCACCCACCCCCCTCCTCGCTTATTCTCATCAATAACGCAAAAGAGGAAAGTTATTCTCCATATAAATCTAATCTTTCCGTTTTATTGTATTTTAATGAAACGGAGTTGGTTCTAAGACAGTAATTCATTCCATTTGTTATGTTTGGACAACTCATTAACATTATCATCTATTATCATTAGACAGGAATCTGAGGGTTCTTCTCCCCGGAGATGGCGCACGGTCCTCTTCTTCACTTTGCATGACAAACAAATGAGAGTCTGCTGATGCATTAGATTAATGTTCCCACTATAAAGACCCACTTTAAAGACCCGGTCCAGCGCAAAAATAATAATAATAATAATAAACAAAAAGCAGACCCAGTTTGTTCTCCGTTTTTCATGTGAGATTCGCTCATACAGGAATTTTTCGACTGGGGAAATGCTGTTGATTTATTTTGGTTTGGTGATTATTTTTTTTTTTTACTTGATTTGTCGCAAGAGTAGTATTTGATTGAATGAAATCGGCCCAAATCCCCTCCTGCCGAAACTTGCATGTGAGTCGTACGACAAAAACATGAAAACCTAGAAGTACGTCTACATGTCCTGGCCTACATTAAGAGGCCGATTGCACAAATAAATAAGACGACATTGTTATTCTGTGAAATTAATCCCTGCGTTAATTCACTGCCTAATAAAATCATCCAAACATCAAGCCTTTTAACACGGCAACACTGTTCTTGGCTGACTTCACATAACATTTGCTAATTCCTAATGCTAATGAGTCATTTCGACTTCCAGATCAAATTGGAGGCTACTAATTCTTGCTGAGTCTAGTGAGATAAAACAATTTGCTAATTACAAAGTTTGCTCTTTTTTTTCCCTGAATAAATAATGTTGATTAATTAGCAAGTCAAAATACGTGAAGATGATCTATGTAGTATATATCACTGTCATTGCAACGCGCTGAAACGTTTCATTTACATTGCTCGACTTCTTAATTACCTCCGTCCAAACTTTCCCTGTCTGATGGAAATTTAATACGTTGTAAGGTGAAAGGTTTCGTGGGCAAACCCGCCAACTTCAACTAATCAAGGCGATTGAGTAAGCAAGGCGTTTACGAAAAAAAACATCTTTCGGCATCAAAACGATTTATACTGCATTCATAATGAATACTCGCATTGCTCGATTGCAACAGCTAATAATCGTTCATTCTTTCTGTTCTGTCCCGCTGTTCTTTTTATGTTTCTTTCGCTTTTGCTGCTTAGTTTTTTCCGCCTTATTTGCGCGTATTCCGTCTTCATCTCGCTCGCCAATACGAGCGGGAACCTCAGGAACGGCATCATACTTCATTTAGCTACCTGAAGAACAAAAGAGGCGGAAAAAAAAAGGTTAAGCACAAAAGAGGCTGAAATAAACGAAAAGAATAAAAGAAGAATGAAAGAAAGACCGTTGTGGACCAAAAAAAAAAACGGTTATATTGTGTAACAGAGTGTGTGTGTGTGTGTGTGGTGTGTGTGTGTGTGTGGATGGAGATTACACAGCGAGTGCACAGCGTTAGCAAAAAAACGCCACCGCGGCGCAGAATGGAGGCAAACGTGCCAGGTAATCACTATTACACCCACGTCCAACATTCATCACCACCAACTAAAGTCCCAATTAAAGTCAAACATATTACAATACATTCATGGGAGCAAAAAAAAAAAGGAATACAGTGTAATGACATATCTTTCATTTTGTTCATTATGAGCATTACTGTGAATTTAGAGTACTCTAAAAAGCTAATTGGTCAGTCAACCTTTGAATGTTTTGGGTCTGTTAGCTCTTCAAATGGAGAAGACGTGGGCCACGTGAACGCCGCTTTTTATTTATTTTTTTCCTCCACAGGGTTTAGAGGGTTCTCTGGCTGAAAAATTGCCTGTAATTTACCTGTAATCACCTCTTCCATAAAGGAAAAATGTCACGGTGTATAGCCACACATCACATAACGCGGAATAAATTAGCCGCAATCTTGCTAATTAGCCTAGCTCCCTCAGACAGGCCGCCATATATTCATATTTAGCGCGAAACGCAAACAGAAATGCCTTCTTTTTTTTTCCATGAATCGCGCCACACACATTCTCCTCAGTATATCTTGCACTTTTCTGTTTTAAATAACAACACACACACACACACACACACACACACACACACACACAAGAAACCTGAATGGCGACAAAGACGACGTCTAGTTAATTATCAACACGAAAATGCCAATTGTGTCCCCGAGTCTGGTCAGCACATGGAGGCCTCCTTTGAAGACCTGTTCCCCTCATTCAACTTGATTACACTGCAATTGATATTTAGGTAATTGATAATGCCTTTGTGAGTAATGTTGTCAATTTGGAACCTAAATCCTATTTTGGTAGCCATCTGGGCTCACTAAATTGCTCCCTTGGGTTATAGATAGTAATTATTCAGAAGTCATTTACTTTAGAGGTGTTTAGTGCTTATGTGTTTTTTTTTCTGTTGAGTGGAAACGATTGCAAGCTATCAGCATACTTCATTCAAATGTCGGGACACTTTTAAACTTTGCCTCCCCTCACGTTGTAAGGAGAGTGTGAAAAAACGATGAGGAAGATTATGTCACCAAATGAGAACTAATCAGACAATGTGTTGCCAATGTGTAGGCCTAACTCTGCAAAATTATAATTTGCATAAAAGCTTTACCTAATACCTATATTAGTTTTTATTATATTCATTTACAGTAATGTTAAACCATTCTCTATCTTATAATACAGTCGGATATTATAATCAGCATTAGTATTTTGAATAATATAATGATATTATAAAAATGTCTTTTTTTTGCGTGTGCTAATGTGCTAATCCTTGTGCGGCAGTCTTCAGTGTGTTGTCTGGATTAGCAGAGCTCAGCCTGACGTACACAATCCATAGTCTTCAGCCCCCATTCCGGCGTGAGGACACTCTGTCAAATTGATTACCCATTCAACTCCTGTGTCTTCAAGTCCCAGTCTATGTTTAGCCAAAGTATGATAGAATCATTGGCTCCCAGGGGCCCAATTCTCATTTGTGTGTCTGTCTGTGTGAGCGAGTATTTATGGGAGAGGGAATAACTAATCAAAGAACGGGGCCAGAATTCGAGTGATAAACAAAAGTGGGCCATTTATTGGATGTGGTGTTTTTTTTTTCTTTCTTTCTTTTAGCAGTTATCAATGGCAAAGAGATGAACAACGGACCTTCACCTTGAACCATCTTATTGGGGAAGAAAAACAAAAACACAGCATTGCTTGGAACAGAAGCTTTCTCTTCTAAATTCGTAGAAAAATAATCAAATAGAGATAGATAGATGGACAGATAGATAGATGGACAGATAGATAGATAGATAGATAGATAGATAGAGAGATAGATAGATAGATAGATAGATAGATAGATAGATAGATAGATAGATAGATAGATAGATAGATAGATAGATAGATAGATGGACAGATAGATAGAAAGAAAGATAGATAGATAGATAGATAGATAGACAGATAGATAGATAGATAGAATAGATAGATAGAAAGAAAGATAGATCGATAGATAGATAGATAGGATAGATAGATAGATAGACAGATAGATAGAAAGAAAGATAGATAGATAGAAAGATAGATAGATAGATAGATAGATAGATAGATAGATAGATAGATAGATAGATAGATAGAGAGAGAGAGAGAGAGATAGATAGATAGATAGATAGATAGATCGATAGATCGATAGATAGATAGATAGCAAATAAATAAATACAGATAGATATAATCTAGGTTTAATATATAACCTATTAGAAACGTGTTTATAATTCATGATTCATTATATTTAATTTCAGTGGAGATCATTGTCCTCCTGTCATATCTTCTTAATTGTTTGCAATGAATTAGTCTGGGCTTCTAACTATCCTCCAGACTTAATCACAGCGGGGATAAAAAGCATTACTCCTTGCTTCTAATCGGGCGGCGCTGCGCTGCTTGTAGCACCACAGCCTTGGGGGCTGCGGCTACGCTAGCACGTTAGCGCGGGACGATGCGAGGTGAGCACGGTTCAACGGCGGTTGGTCACACAAGGACACGGCGGCGGCGGCGGCGGCGGCGTGCTACTTTATTTGCTAGCGGAGCAGAAATATCTTTATTGCATTATCCACACGGTGCCTGGCCAGCCCCAGCAGCCACCAGCCACCAGTCACCAGTCCCAGCCCCAGCCAGCGGGGTCCGTGGAGAGGGGGAGGCGGGGGTGTGGTGGGGTGAGAGGGGTCATGTAGAACCAGACAGACACTGGTGTGACACTGTGACGTGTTCAGATCCCCTCCACTGAGCTGTGCCGTGCACAACATCGCCGGCAACGAGGAAATGAGCCACAAACAATGTTGTCCTGACCTCCTGCAGCCAGACACAAGGCACGGGAAGGCAGGCGGGCGGGCAGACAGGCAGCCAGGCGGGCAGGCAGACAGGCAGCCAGGCAGACAGGCAGACAGGCAGCCAGGCGGGACACGGGAACCACGCATGCACATCCACGCACGTCGATGCGTGACACATGACGCGAGTATGAACATAATTATGCACAAAACGCATGCATAATATGGGCTATACTCCAAATAAATAAATGCATTATATTCCAAACATTATCCTCCAAAAATATTCCAAATGATGATGAAAACAATAATCACAAAAGCACATTCCTCGTTTGTAAAAAAAAACTAAAGCTGATTCTGATTCTGATCACACGCAAAGGGCAATAAAAAGGAACGTGCATTGATCTTGTATTGTGTTATTATTACACAAAAGGTATTTGAATCTCGTTCGCACGCCTTGAGGATCTTAAGTACCGCAGGAGGACGTTGTGGTCTGCACAACTGAGAAGGCATTGTGCCGGGCCGTGCCGGATGATAGCGGCGCGCCGTTCCTGACGTGTTCATTCTTGTTCCACGTTGGCCCGGGCCTGACAAGGCATCCGATGGAAAAAGGGAATTAATAAGTCGTCCATTGGGTCTTCCCTCTAAATGAGAGTCATTGCCCCTATTAGATAAAGGTTAATAGTCACGCGGTGGAGGGAGGGAGGGAAGGAACGACACATTTTATGTCCGATCTGAAAGCAAAATATGTTGGCCAAGGGATAATATCCAATCCGTTCTTTGCCAAAAACCCCTAAACATTTAAATTTTGACCGTTGTTGAAAAGGTTTTTTTTCTTTTTTTTGTTCCTTGTGTCATTTCGTTGTCTGGTAGCCCACGGGCAGGAATCATGACCATTTGAAAATTGTTTGGTACAGGGGTAAATCTCGTGGAGGCGGGAATAGGCCAAAAAAAAAAAAAAAAAACCCCGGCAGAGGAAGATTTGAGTAGATTACTGTGTCAGCTTGTATTTATTTGCGACAGCGTTGCCAGAGGCGGCACTTCAAGATAGCCATTAGGAGTCGGGGGGGGCAATAAAGACAGAGCGTGTAGCCATTGTGGAAAAGTTAGCGTGTAATGCGGCAAGTTATCATCAAAGCGCTCCCCGCCGAGCGCGCGGGGCGCACGCCGAGCAGCGGGCGCGCGAGGAGAACCAATTATAGCTTCTTAGAGCCCACTTTCACAGAGGGGGAAAGGGCCATAAATAGATTCTATACGATTGAGTTTTGCGCTATCAGGCGCCGGGCCCACATGGAGACGCAATCTGTGTGTCGGCGTCGGGAACTCCACCTTTAAACAGAACCTGCATTAGCCACCCGCCATCCCGCGCGCGCCCTCGACATATGGATAACCGCTAAACTAAGGACTAGCTGAACAAACTGACAAACGGGAATAACCAACTCATTAATTAACTAACGAGTGAACTAACAGGCTCACAAACCATCCAAACGCCGCGCTCGCCACGGAATCGGCAAATTTTCCCGTATTTGCGTTTCGCCGAAATCAACTCGTTATTTCGTCAGCTCTTTAAAAAACGGCGATAACTCGAAAAGCGGAATAATGTACTTAAGTTCACGCTATGTGTTTATGTTATTTACAGACACTTCCAGTGGTTCCAGTCAAACGTTATTGTACTATCGTGTCAAGATTATTGGGGAATGACAGGGGGGGGCCGTGGAGGCCGCCTGCGTGGTGGTTAATATAGAAATCGGCGTGACAATTTAAAATCCCCCTCTAATCCTTTTTTATGCTGTTTACAGAACTAGTCTCACCTCTTAAAACGGATGTGTGCCGTTATGAATCGGAAATAACGATAAAACAATGAATATGTAAGGTGCCCGTAATCCCGGCATTTCCTTAAACCCCTTCGCCATTCAAATATATTGTGATAACAGTTGACTTTTTAAATCCCCCGGACTTAAGAGCGGAGCTTGAAAGGATCACACAATGAACAGGAAGTCGGCCCGAGCAGCGGAGGGCCGCATTAATGAGATGCCTGGTGATAGGCTGGGGGCCCGGGCAGGAGAAGAGGAGGAAGAGGAATGGATTGGATTGGAGAGTGTTTGTCGGGGCCCTGCTAAACAAATGGTCGCGGGGTCCCTGCGGGAAAAGAGATTATTACGGGCTCTGTGTCTGTCAAACATAGCGGACACAATGCAGACGAAGAGGAGGTGGCGGTGTGTGTGTGTGTGTGTGTGTGTGTGTGTGTGTGTGTGTGTGTGTGTGTGTGGGAGTGGGGGGGCAGGGGGTGGTACAAGGCAGCCGCTGAGGGCCTGCGAGGGCCTCCGAGGGCTCTCCGCAGCAACACTGGCCCCGGCGAAGAATGCCTGTAATCTGGTGGTGGTGGAGGGGGGGTGGAGGGGGTTGGAGGGGTTTGAGGGGGGGGGGGGACCCTATTGTGCAGTGCTCACCTGTGAGTGGAGAGGAGAGAGAGAGAGAGAGAGAGAGAGAGAGAGAGAGAGAGAGAGAGAGAGAGAGAGAGAGAGAGAGAGAGAAGGGTGTGTGTGGTGTCGGGTGGGGTGAGGGTGGCGGTGCAGCCCAGTGTCCCTTTTCTCAGCCCAGGCCCTTCTTCTGACACACACCCAGAGGCACACACACACACACACACACACACACACACACACACACACACCAAGCACACACGCACACACAACCACACACCCACACACACACACACTCGCCGCCATTGTCCGAAAATTACAATTGCACTTTTTTTTTCTGATCTTTTGTCGCGGCCCTGTTGACTGTGGTTATTGACTAAGCGGTTGGACATGGAAAGGATATGACCCCCGACACCCACCACCCCCGCCCCACCCCCACCCTTCCCCCACACACCGAACTCTGCTGTGTCGTGTGTGTGTGTGTGTGGTGTGTGTGTCTGTGTGATGTGCGTGTGTGTGTGTTGTGTGTGTGTGTGTGTGTGTGTGTGTGTGTGTGTGTGTGTGTGGTCTTTGTGTGTGTCTGTGTGTGTGTGTTGTGTGTGTGTGTGTGTTTGTATCTGTGTGTGCTGGTGTAGTGTGTGGTGGTGCTGGTGGTGGTGTTGGTGGTGGCGGTGTTGCAGCAGCAGCAAGTGGAGTTGCGTGCCTCTCCTGGACTGGGACAGGACAAGGGGGGGTGGGGGGTGGGGGGTGGGGGGCCTGAGAGGGCAGAGAGGGAGAGCAGGACTGGCTCATTACCTCTCTCTCTCTCTCTCTCTCTCTCTCTCTCTCTCTCTCTCTCTCTCGATACCTCCGTTCGTCCCCCAATTATAACCAACATGAACCGAACCGTTCACCGTGGCTCCATGGCGGCTCAAATGTTTTCTATTCCGTCCCGTAATTAAATGATTCGTGTTGCCCCCCCCCCCCCCGCCTCTCTCTTTAACTTGAGCACTTAACTCGCCATCAACACGAAAATCAACATCTCTTTAAGTGGTCCTAGAGTCTCTGTCGAGTGCCCCGATCTCGTTTCTAAACTGCAAAAAGGCCAGAGTTCCTTCACTATTTGTGAGGATTTCTTTTTGTGTGATTTTATTGTTTTGTATTTATTTATTGGATCAGTATTAGTGTCGTTTTTTGTCGACCTGCGTACGGCCGAACATAAACTGTATGTCTGCAATATGTTAAAGTCCACACCACCACGCCTACCACCACCACCACCACCAGCGCCACTACTACCATCACCACCACTGCCGCCGCCGCCACCACCGAAGTGTCGAGGTGTCCCTGAGCAAGACACCACCTAACCCCTTACTGCTCCCGACGTGTTTGTCGTTACCTCGCATGGGTGACACCGCCGTCGGTGTATGAATGGGTGAATGTCAAGCAACTGTCCATGAATGCGATCCGTTTACCATTATAATTGCAATCGCAAGTTCACTTTTTCTTTCCGTCACATGACCACAGCCGCTGCCACAACAACAAGAGCAACAGCATTGAATCGATAGGTCAGGTGTGTTGTTATAGCCGTCCGTGTTCAGGGGGACCATTACAGTGCATCACGGTTAGCGGCGGGCCACAGTGTTTACTGATGCACACTTGGCAGACGACCGCCCGCTCGGCCTCTCAGGGATCTTGCCAGAATGGGAATGCGGTGAAACCCTAAACCTGGCTTAACTCGGAAGGCTGGGATGGGGGGAGTATGAGTCTCTGAATGTGTTTCGGCTTCGCCGGGGGAAATATTCACCGGAAATGTCCACTTTAGGTGAAGCCAGTGTGAATTTGCGCACCAGCCGATGGACGGCTGTTCTCTCTATTTTACCAAAGTCAAGCAATGGAAAAGCGACCAGTATCTTATTTTGCTTGGAAATATAATGATACATGATAGATGAATATTGTGTGTATTGTGTATGTATTTCATATAAATGTTGAATGAAATTTGGAGCTTGTTTAATTTGGATGCAAAAAACTCACATTTTTAGATCAAATATTTGCGTGTATAAAATCTCGTTGAGCATTTTGAATGAATCCCATTTAATACATTTAATCTTGTGATGACATAAAAGTGTCTACTGACCGACTGACTGAAACAAGAATCAACTAAATGCCTGTTTAGTTCGTAGCAAAACAACACACATACACACACACACACACACGCGCGCACACACACACACACACACACACACACAGGACTGAACTTCAAGGTGACGAAGACCCATATTTCCTCCTCAGAGGAGAGATGAAGATCAAGATAAATCTCTGCACTTCTCTCTGTCAAGTCATCACAACTCGCCGGCAAAAATACAAATTGAGATTGTAGCAAAGGGCCGCGACAGTTGACTGTTGACTCCGAGGGTTACCTGGGTGATCGAGTATGTGTTTGACTGCCCGAGGCTGAGCGCTAACAGCACTGTTACACAGACAAGGTCATCTCAGAGGGAGAGAGAGGGAGGGACAGAGAGAGAGAGAGACAGAGAGAGAGAGAGAGGAGAGAGAGAGACAGAGAGAGATATGAGGGAGGAAGAGAGAAGAAGAAGAGAGAGGGAGAGAGAGAGACATAGAGGGACATAGAGAAACAGAAGGTACCCCCCAGCACCATAATCCCAACATTCCTGACTACTTTTGAACACAGGGCTTCAACACAATTGATTACGGTTGAAGAACAACACCTGGGAAAGAAACACAACAACAACTAAATAACCCAAGCGGGCATCAAGGTCCATCAAGACGGATGGAGGCGTGTGGGCTCGGGCCTACAGGGCGGACCGCAGCGGCGCGCTACCCAGTCCCCTGAAGTTGTGCGTTCACACCTCACCTCACAGAAACCCACCTCCCGACACGGGGGGTGGCGCTAGCGCCAGCAACATTTTGCTTTGAATATCGGCTCCATTCTTTGACCAGCGTTGAATCACATTTCCTTTTGAGGGGTCAGCAGTCATGATAATAACTCGATTTAGCTTAATGTCACATGAGCGCCCAAGAAGAATGGCTATAGCATGCCGCGGCAATATTATATCAATATTGACCAGAGAATCAAGCCAACCTTGATATCCCCCTTCACCCACCCCCCTCCTCGCTTATTCTCATCAATAACGCAAAAGAGGAAAGTTATTCTCCATATAAATCTAATCTTTCCGTTTTATTGTATTTTAATGAAACGGAGTTGGTTCTAAGACAGTAATTCATTCCATTTGTTATGTTTGGACAACTCATTAACATTATCATCTATTATCATTAGACAGGAATCTGAGGGTTCTTCTCCCCGGAGATGGCGCACGGTCCTCTTCTTCACTTTGCATGACAAACAAATGAGAGTCTGCTGATGCATTAGATTAATGTTCCCACTATAAAGACCCACTTTAAAGACCCGGTCCAGCGCAAAAATAATAATAATAATAATAAACAAAAAGCAGACCCAGTTTGTTCTCCGTTTTTCACGTGAGATTCGCTCATACAGGAATTCTTCGACTGGGGAAATGCTGTTGATTTATTTTGGTGGGGGTTTTTTTTTTACTTGATTTGTCGCAAGAGTAGAATTTGATTGAATGAAATCGGCCCAAATCCCCTCTTGCATCCCCGAAACTTGCATGTGAGTCGTACGACAAAAACATGAAAACCTAGAAGTACGTCTACATGTCCTGGCCTACATTAAGAGGCCGATTGCGCAAATAAATAAGACAACATTGTTATTCTGTGAAATTAATCCCTGCGTTAATTCACTGCCTAATAAAATCATCCAAACATCAAGCCTTTTAACACGGCAACACTGTTCTTGGCTGACTTCACATAACATTTGCTAATTCCTAATGCTAATGAGTCATTTCGACTTCCAGATCAAATTGGAGGCTACTAATTCTTGCTGAGTCTAGTGAGATAAAACAATTTGCTAATTACAAAGTTTGCTCTTTTTTTTCCCTGAATAAATAATGTTGATTAATTAGCAAGTCAAAATACGTGAAGATGATCTATGTAGTATATATCACTGTCATTGCAACGCGCTGAAACGTTTCATTTACATTGCTCGACTTCTTAATTACCTCCGTCCAAACTTTCCCTGTCTGATGGAAATTTAATACGTTGTAAGGTGAAAGGTTTCGTGGGCAAACCCGCCAACTTCAACTAATCAAGGCGATTGAGTAAGCAAGGCGTTTACGAAAAAACATCTTTCGGCATCAAAACGATTTATACTGCATTCATAATGAATACTCGCATTGCTCGATTGCAACAGCTAATAATCGTTCATTCTTTGTGTTCTGTCCCGCTGTTCTTTTTATGTTTCTTTCGCTTTTGCTGCTTAGTTTTTCCGCCTTATTTGCGCGTATTCCGTCTTCATCTCGCTCGCCAATACGAGCGGGAACCTCAGGAACGGTATCATACTTTCATTAGCTTAGCAGCTACCTGAAGAACAAAAGAGGCGGAAAAAAAAACGCTGAAGCACAAAAGAGGCTGAAATAAACGAAAAGAATAAAAGAAGAATGAAAGAAAGACCGTTGTGGACCCAAAAAAAAAAAACGGTTATATTGTGTAACAGAGTGTGTGTGTGTGTGTGTGTGTGTGTGTGTGTGGATGGAGATTACACAGCGAGTGCACAGCGTTAGCAAAAAAAACGCCACCGCGGCGCAGAATGGAGGCAAACGTGCCAGGTAATCACTATTACACCCACGTCCAACATTCATCACCACCAACTAAAGTCCCAATTAAAGTCAAACATATTACAATACATTCATGGGAGCAAAAAAAAAATGAATACAGTGTAATGACATATCTTTCATTTTGTTCATTATGAGCATTACTGTGAATTTAGAGTACTCTAAAAAGCTAATTTGGTCAGTCAACCTTTGAATGTTTTGGGTCTGTTAGCTCTTCAAATGGAGAAGACGTGGGCCTCGTGAACGCCACTTTTTTTATTTATTTTTTTCCTCCACAGGGTTTAGAGGGTTCTCTGGCTGAAAAATTGCCTGTAATTTACCTGTAATCACCTCTTCCATAAAGGAAAAATGTCACGGTGTATAGCCACACATCACATAACGTGGAATAAATTAGCCGCAATCTTGCTAATTAGCCTAGCTCCCTCAGACAGGCCGCCATATATTCATATTTAGCGCGAAACGCAAACAGAAATGCCTTCTTTTTTTCTCCATGAATCGCGCCACACACATTCTCCTCAGTATATCTTGCACTTTTCTGTTTTAAATAACAACACACACACACACACACACACACACACAAGAAACCTGAATGGCAACAAAGACGACGTCTAGTTAATTATCAACACGAAAATGCCAATTGTGTCCCCGAGTCTGGTCAGCACATGGAGGCCTCCTTTGAAGACCTGTTCCCCTCATTCAACTTGATTACACTGCAATTGATATTTAGGTAATTGATAATGCCTTTGTGAGTAATGTTGTCAATTTGGAACCTAAATCCTATTTTGGTAGCCATCTGGGCTCACTAAATTGCTCCCTTGGGTTATAGATAGTAATTATTCAGAAGTCATTTACTTTAGAGGTGTTTAGTGCTTATGTGTTTTTTTTTCTGTTGAGTGGAAACGATTGCAAGCTATCAGCATACTTCATTCAAATGTCGGGACACTTTTAAACTTTGCCTCCCCTCACGTTGTAAGGAAAGTGTGAATGGGGTCATTTGTGCGGCGTGACCAAAAAAAAAAAAACGATGAGGAAGATTATGTCACCAAATGAGAACTAATCAGACAATGTGTTGCCAATGTGTAGGCCTAACTCTGCAAAATTATAATTTGCATAAAAGCTTTACCTAATACCTATATTAGTTTTTATTATATTCATTTACAGTAATGTTAAACCATTCTCTATCTTATAATACAGTCGGATATTATAATCAGCATTAGTATTTTGAATAATGTAATGATATTTATAAAAATGTCTTTTTTTTTGCGTGTTGCTAATTGCTAATCCTTGTGCGGCAGTCTTCAGTGTGTTTGTCTGGATTAGCAGACTCAGCCTGACGTACCACAATCCATAAGTCTTCAGCCCCCATTCCGGCGTGAGGACACTCTGTCAAATTGATTACCCATTCAACTCCTGTGTCTTCAAGTCCCAGTCTATGTTTAGCCAAAGTATGATAGAATCATTGGCTCCCAGGGGGCCCAATTCTCATTTGTGTCTCTGTCTGTGTGAGCGAGTATTTATGGGAGAGGGGAATAACTAATCAAGAGGAACGCGGGCCAGAATTCGGAGTGATAAAACAAAGTTGGGCCATTTATTGGAATTGGTGTTTATTTTTTTCTTCTTTCTTTTAGCAGTTATCAATGGCAAAGAGATGAACAACGGACCTTCACCTTGAACCATCTTATTGGGGAAGAAAAACAAAAACACAGCATTGCTTGGAACAGAAGCTTTCTCTTCTAAATTCGTAGAAAAATAATCAAATAGAGATAGATAGATGGACAGATAGATAGATAGATAGATGGACAGATAGATAGATAGATAGATAGACAGATAGAGAGATAGATGGATAGATAGATAGATGGACAGATAGATAGATAGATAGATAGATAGATAGATAGATAGATAGATAGATAGATAGATAGATGGACAGATAGATAGAAAGACAGATAGATAGATAGATAGATAGACAGATAGATAGATAGATAGATAGATAGATAGATAGATAGATAGATAGATAGATAGATAGATAGATAGATAGATAGATAGATAGATAGATAGCAAATAAATAAATACAGATACATATAATCTAGGTTAATATATAACCTATTAGAAACGTGTTATAATTCATGATTCATTATATTTAATTTCAGTGGAGATCATTGTCCTCCTGTCATATCTTCTTAATTGTTTGCAATGAATTAGTCTGGGCTTCTAACTATCCTCCAGACTTAATCACAGCGGGGATAAAAAGCATTACTCCTTGCTTCTAATCGGGCGGCGCTGCGCTGCTTGTAGCACCACAGCCTTGGGGGCTGCGGCTACGCTAGCACGTTAGCGCGGGACGATGCGAGGTGAGCACGGTTCAACGGCGGTTGGTCACACAAGGACACGGCGGCGGCGGCGGCGGCGTGCTACTTTATTTGCTAGCGGAGCAGAAATATCTTTATTGCATTATCCACACGGTGCCTGGCCAGCCCCAGCAGCCCCAGCAGCCACCAGCCACCAGTCACCAGTCCCAGCCCCAGCCAGCGGGGTCCGTGGAGAGGGGGAGGCGGGGGTGTGGTGGGGTGAGAGGGGTCATGTAGAACCAGACAGACAA
Source organism: Coryphaenoides rupestris (assembly GCA_002895965.2). Classification (NCBI taxonomy): domain Eukaryota; kingdom Metazoa; phylum Chordata; class Actinopteri; order Gadiformes; family Macrouridae; genus Coryphaenoides; species Coryphaenoides rupestris. The sequence continues at coordinate 198,400 of PIJE02000878.1, forward strand.
CTGGTGTGACACTGTGACGTGTTCAATCCCCTCCACTGAGCTGTTGCGTGCACAACATGCGGCCGGCAACGAGGAAATGAGCCACAAACAATGTTGTCCTGACCTCCTGCAGCCAGACACAAGGCACGGGAAGGCAGCGGGGCAGGCAGACAGGCAGCCAGGGCGGGCAGGCAGACAGGGCCAGCCAGGCAGACAGCAGACAGGACAGCAGGCAGGCCAGGCGGGACACGGGAACCACGCATGCACATCCACGCACGTCGATGCGTGACACTGACGCGAGTATGACCATAATTATGCACAAAACGCATGCATAATATGGGCCTATACTCCAAATAAATAAATGCATTATATTCCAAACATTATCCTCCAAAAATATTGCAAATGATGATGAAAAACAATAATCACAAAAGCCAATTCCTCGTTTGTAAAAAACTAAAGCTGATTGTGATTCTGATCACACGCCAAAGGGCAATAAAAAAGGGAACGTGCATTGATCTTGTATTGTGTTATTATTACACAAAAGGTATTTGAATCTCGTTCGCACGCCTTGAGGATCTTAAGTACCGCAGGAGGACGTTGTGTCTGCACAATGAGAAGGATGTGCCCGACGCATGCTGGATGATAGAGCGCGCGGTTCTAGTGTATATCTTGTTCACAAGGTTTGGGCCTCCCCCCGCGCGCTCACACGGGCCCGATGAAGAAAAAGGAATTAATAAGATCGCAATTGGTCTTCACTCTAAATGAGGATATGGCCTCTATTAATAAAGGTTAATAAGTCACGCGGTGGAAAGGGAGGGAGAGAAGACACGACACAATTTTATGCCCATCTGAAACAAATATGATTGGCCAAAGGGCATAAATATCCCATCCGTTCCTTTGCCAAAGAACCTAACATATAAATTCTCTGACCGTGTGAAAAGGTTTTTTTTTCTTTTTTTTTCCGTGTTCATTTCGTTGTCTGTAGCCCACGGGCAGGAATCAATGACATTTGAAATAATTGTTGGTACAGGGGTAATCTCTGGAGGCGGAATAGGCCAACAAAAAAAATAAAAAAAAAACCCCGGCAGAGGAAGATTTGAGTAGATTACTGTGTCAGCTTGTATTTATTTGCGACAGCGTTGCCAGAGGCGGCACTTCAAGATAGCCATTAGGAGTCGGGGGGGGCAATAAAGACAGAGCGTGTAGCCATTGTGGAAAAGTTAGCGTGTAATGCGGCAAGTTATCATCAAAGCGCTCCCCGCCGAGCGCGCGGGGCGCACGCCGAGCAGCGGGCGCGCGAGGAGAACCAATTATAGCTTCTTAGAGCCCACTTTCACAGAGGGGGAAAGGGCCATAAATAGATTCTATACGATTGAGTTTTGCGCTATCAGGCGCCGGGCCCACATGGAGATGCAATCTGTGTGTCGGCGTCGGGAACTCCACCTTTAAACAGAACCTGCATTAGCCACCCGCCATCCCGCGCGCGCCCTCGACATATGGATAACCGCTAAACTAAGGACTAGCTGAACAAACTGACAAACGGGAATAACCAACTCATTAATTAACTAACGAGTGAACTAACGCGCTCACAAACCATCCAAACGCCGCGCTCGCCACGGAATCGGCAAATTTTCCCGTATTTGCGTTTCGCCGAAATCAACTCGTTATTTCGTCAGCTCTTTAAAAAACGGCGATAACTCGAAAAGCGGAATAATGTACTTAAGTTCACGCTATGTGTTTATGTTATTTACAGACACTTCCAGTGGTTCCAGTCAAACGTTATTGTACTATCGTGTCAAGATTATTGGGGAATGACAGGGGGGGGCCGTGGAGGCCGCCTGCGTGGTGGTTAATATAGAAATCGGCGTGACAATTTAAAATCCCCCTCTAATCCTTTTTTATGCTGTTTACAGAACTAGTCTCACCTCTTAAAACGGATGTGTGCCGTTATGAATCGGAAATAACGATAAAACAATGAATATGTAAGGTGCCCGTAATCCCGGCATTTCCTTAAACCCCTTCGCCATTCAAATATATTGTGATAACAGTTGACTTTTTAAATCCCCCGGACTTAAGAGCGGAGCTTGAAAGGATCACACAATGAACAGGAAGTCGGCCCGAGCAGCGGAGGGCCGCATTAATGAGATGCCTGGTGATAGGCTGGGGGCCCGGGCAGGAGAAGAGGAGGAAGAGGAAGGGGATTGGATTGGATTGGAGAGTGTTTGTCGGGGCCCTGCTAAACAAATGGTCGCGGGGTCCCTGCGGGAAAAGAGATTATTACGGGCTCTGTGTCTGTCAAACATAGCGGACACAATGCAGACGAGAGAGGAGGTGGCGGTGGGGGGGTGGGGGTGTGTGTGTGTGTGTGTGTGTGTGTGTGTGTGTGTGGAAAGGGGGTAGGTGGGAGGGGAGTGGGGGGGTGGGGGTGGGGTGGTACAAGGCAGCCGCTGAGGGCCTGCGAGGGCCTCCGAGGGCTCTCCGCAGCAACACTGGCCCCGGCGAAGAATGCCTGTAATCTGGTGGTGGTGGAGGGGGGGTGGAGGGGGTTGGAGGGGTTTGAGGGGGGGGGGGGCGTGCACTGAGGCCCTGGAGAGATAGGAGAGATAGAGAGGAGAGGGGAGAGAAGAGGGGGGAGAGAGGAGAGAGAGAAGAGGAGAGAGAGTAAGAGAGGAAGGAGGAGAAGAGAGAGAGACAAGTGAAGGTGGCGTGAGGTCAGGGTCTTCAGCCGCATACCCCACCCTCCAAACACACACACACACACACACACACACACACACACACACTCACACACTCCCCCTCCCTCCCCCCCCCCCCTCGCCATTGTCCGAAAATTACAATTGCACTTTTTTTTTCTGATCTTTTGTCGCGGCCCTGTTGACTGTGGTTATTGACTAAGCGGTTGGACATGGAAAGGATATGACCCCCACCCACCACCCCCGCCCCACCCCCACCCTTCCCCCACCCCCTTCCCCCACACACACACACACCCCGCTCTCCACTCTCTCTCTTTTTGGGGGGGCCTGCGGGTGGGAGACAAGAGAGAAAGCGAGACCCGCGGGTTTACATGCAGCATTAGACTTATAAAGAGGCTTTGAGGAGGCTTAAGGGGGGGGGGGACAGCGGTCAGAGAGGCGGTGGCCGGGGTCCGGGCCGGACCGGGGCCGGACCGACACAAAGCCTGCAGGTCCACGCACGCACACACACACACACACACACACACACACACACACACGCGAAACATAGAAGAAGTATTCCGCAGGTGGTCCAAAATATTATTATTTTTTATCAGC